>JAEANM010005144.1:0-19947 GCA_017656035.1 Myanophis thanlyinensis
GAAGGCACCAGCCTGAAGATGGTGAGTGGGATCTCGCCGAAACATTGCAAAGAGATTCTGAAACTTACATGGGAAAAAACACGAATAGACCCAGGCCTGCATACCTACACCCGTGAAAATCTATGAAAACAAATACACACACACACACACGCCCTTATGGAAGATAATATTGTATAGTTTCATGTTATTTCTTGGGGGCATTACCAGAAGCAAGGTTTTCACACTGTGTTGACCATAACAAAGTAGCATCAATATATGGGTTATCCTATGAAAGCAGCCTTGCTTGTGAAAGTACACAACTATATATTTGAAGAGCTTACACCTTCCAATTAAATGTTCTTTATTGGAAAAAAGGCATAAAACTGTATCTAGTTTGCCATTTCTTTTGTGTACAAGATGCTTTCAAAATATGAGGAGAATTCCAGAGTTTATTTCTACCCTTATTGACTTACAGTTGTTAGCATGGGACTATCAGACTTGCTTATAGTGGGAAAGAGTAGCTGTGCCAGAAGAATATGGCAAGACCACTTATATTAACAACACGATAATTCTAAAGTAGCTACAGAAATAGGCAACAATTATTAGAGAATCTTTTCAGGATCACTGCGATGAAAGAGATCCTGTTCTCCTCAAACATGTTTTGTTAGTTTGCTGGTATTATAGAGTACCAGTCTTTTCCAATAATGGGAGTAGGCTTGGGAGCTGCACTATGTTGGTATTACAAATTTAGTACATTTCCCATGTTAATGTCCATGTAATGATTGTCTTGCTAAGTACCTCTCCATGAATTGTTGACCGTGAATTGTTACTGTTTTACACTGAGATAAAGTCCATCTGTGTAGAAGAATTCAAACATTTAAGCTTGTCTGTTTTACAATCAAGGAAGTGCTGTTTTAATACTTCATCATAATCCATGCCCACTTTGCTCCCTAGTGCTGCACCAGGGTACAAATGCAAATGTTGGTTTAAGCAAAGCACAGTAAACAAAGAGAAAGGAGTAGTTCATCCACACCCCTAGCAGAAATGGGTGTAACATACTTAATCTTGAGAAGAGAGGGCTATTCTCAGATATTTGAAGGATTGCCACATGCTTTAAAAGGGTTGGAACCAATAAGTCACACTAAAAGAAAAAAATGGTTGACTGTAGGTCTTAGTATAAGCCATTTTAGCTACTTAACTTGGGTTTCCTATCCTAAAAGGAAGGGAAACGCTCATTGAATATCTAGCCCACAACCCCAGGACTTTGGGGTATCTATTTTTCTCAATCCTATTTTCTATTAGAGGAGCTGATTTACGTAGAGATGTTTAAATTGAGATTTTGGTACATGAAATGTATGTGCATTTTTACTGAGCTATCGAGATTTTCCCCCTTCCCTCAGCCATTTTCCCTGCCTCTCCTGCCAGATGATAAGCACGGTGCTTTCAATGATGAGTGGCTTCTATTATCAAGACAGAATGATTCTGCTTTACCAACATTTTATTCAGAATTCTTATTAAAGAATGAAACAGCGTCATGCCTGTGGTATACAAAGTGCATATTTCAACTGAGCTGCTATCATATCCAAAATCCATTGACTTTGGACTCCTGCCTGTTATGTAACTCTTTAAAAAAATCTATTAACAACACAGGAGGATATTTTCTTACTTTGTTTACATGCATCTGATACTGCTTTTTTATGTTTTCAAGTTTTTTCCCCTATATATTACAATATATCATTTTATGAACAGTGTAGTACCTGGGTGTCAACTGTCTTAAAACAAGTTTTTAATAATACATTTTACAATTCATACTCTTATACATCCCCATAATAATAATCTTATTTATTAAATATATTCTTCATTCTTCACTTATTTAATATTTCATCATATCTTTTAGCTCACATCTTGATTGTCTATATATCTTATTTTCTATCTACATTCCTATCATATTTAACCATCTATAAAATTCTAGTGTTAGTACTAGCGTTTCAAATATTATAACTCTTCATTTTTGTCTTATTCAAAATTTCGTCATATTTCATTCCCCTCTTATTTTCCATCATATATTTTCATTCAAATCTTAATCATATTGAACATATTTAACCATTTATATAATTCTAGTATTAGTACTAACATTACTCACCTTATATTAAAATTCATCCATCTATTGATGTTCAGCTATCATATCCATACCCTTACACAGCTTACACATTTCCAACCAAAAAGAAAAAAAAGTATTAATATAGACTATTGTTTCCCCTTACCCAATTCTAATTCTATTTTTTAAAGAAAAATAAATAAATTGTATTTTATTAATCTCCCTCTTTCTATTTTCCCTAACTATTCCTTTCTATGTTTATACTACTACTGCCTTAAGTTTATACATCTCTTTTTTTATCCATCTCTGATATGCATTAAATTTTTGTTTGTTTGTTTTTTCATTAGACTTTCAAATTCCATTTTTAGTGCTATATTTCTCTCTATTTCATCCTTTTGGCTGCTTAGTTTAAACTTTTTTTCCTTCTCTGTCTTTCCCCTATAGTTGTTCTACAAGCTCCACACTTACCCCTAACTCTCTTCCAGATATTGCTTCCTGTTTCTTCACTTTCCCTTTTAATTCTATTGTCAAACTCTCTCCCTGGGTTATTTTCACATTTTTTATTTTTCTTAATGTCAGCTCCTCTATATCATTCTGTATTTACTGGGTTAGGTGCTCTGCTTTTCCTTCCTTTGTTAATAGCTCCTCCTCTGCCTGGACGTCTTGCTTGCTTATAGTCTCTTATGGTATAATGTCCAGCTTATCTTCTATCACCTCCATTTTAGTTTTTAAATCCTTACAGCCTGATCTCCACATCTCCTTTATATTTTGTATCATCCATGCCATCTCCTCCCAAATCTTCATCTCTTCCTGCTGCTGAATCATCTTACAAAATTTTCTTTAATCTCTTTCTTCAACAACCAACAACCAAATATTCAATACCAAATCTCTTCTCAGTCTTTTTATAGTCTCTGTAGTTTCAAGTCTCTCTGTCAAGTATCAAACAATTCTTTAATTTAGCCCCAAAGAATTCTTCTTTAATACAGTTTAATGACACAATAATACTTTTAATCTTTGGGGCTCTTGTCTCACAAGTATGTCCTTATTCCACACTGTCTTGTGCTTTTTTCCATCAGCAGGTGGCAGAGCTGATTTCAGGTTCCATATTAACTGAACTATTTCTTTTTCAGTTTTTGTGCTTTAAATTAATTCAGATCCATAATTCCAACAGGTTCAAATGCCAATCCAATCACCCCTTTGTCAAATTAAACAGTCAGTTAATCATTTTTTCAATTTTTCAGGTTTCCCCAGTGTTTGCCTTCTTTCTTTGGATTTTCTCTACCATTTTAAACTGCCTCTTTTCCTTTCCTCCTTTTCTCTTTGTCACCTTTTTTAATGTAATTGTAAGTTTTTCTTGTTCAATACTCTTTTTTTCGGGCGGTCCAAATACTCATCAGACAAAAAAAAAATTCTCACCCAGCACTTTCACTGCTCAGCAACTCTGGTCCTGCATTTGCTTAGATGTTTGAGTCATCAGTTGTCCCAATTTTGGCAGCCATTTTGGCTGCTTTGTCCTGCTGTGGCTATAGGGAATTCAGCCCGGGGTCCTCTGGGAGAGTTGTGGTTTCTCCCTGACCTCACCGGATACCCCTCCTTTGTTTTGTTGCCCCTACAGAGCCCGTGAGTGGGAGAAAGCTAGCACGGAAGCAGAGCGACCTGCTTTCGCATCTACTAGTGCTGTGACGTCAACTGGAAGCCCTGGTACTTCTTTTAATGTTATCCTGAGGTTGGACTGGGAATCACTAAGGGAAGTTGAAAATAATGAATGTGCATAGCTCATTGTTGTGTATCTGTGTAGTTCATTTTAGTGTGTAGCTACAAAAACATTTTTTTCCATAAAGGAAGAAGGATTTAAAAAATAACTTGCATAAGAAAATAAGTATATGGCTGTGATAATGCCTCAGTATTAAAACAAAAGTGGCTTTTGGAATTCAATATTTTCTACTTTTACAATATATCCATTTTGAAAGGTACAGCCAGATGGTCACAAGAAAATTCAATCTAAAAGCCTTTGAGCTAGTAGAAGATTAAATTGATTCACTTGTCAAGTTCTATTCTGTGACAGTAAAAAGACCAGGAGTCAGTGTATTTTTTAGCATTTGAATGTGAGGTAAGTTGAGGAAAGGGAGGGGGTATGTGGAGTAGCTAAGATCTTTATCTTCCATTAATGTGGCTGCCACCCTAAATGTGCATACTTTTGAATCAGCTCCATGATTTACACAATACACTAACTTTTATGAAGTCATATGTCTGCAGCACCCACTTTTACTGTCCCTTCTTGGATATGTTTTTTTAACCAAAAGTGGAGGCTTACCTATACTTTCTTGATACATTGCCTTAACTTGAACCAGTCATTATTTTCAGGTTTTTGGAAGCTGACTTTAAAATCCATTACAAGCCAGAAATGACAATCATTCTTGTTCTGAAGAACGGAGTTTATCTCTTTATCCCTGGTTAATCAGCTACAGGGAAAGAAGGAAGTACGATGGCAATCTACTAAGCCTTTACAGTGGCATGCACACAGTGATATAGTTAATAAACTCTGAGCGGAAAAGGGTAGGATTGTGTTGTAAAGTGTGATTCCCACCCTACATCTTTTGGTGATGAAGACATTAATGATAGGTTGGGCAATGCATTAATTTTTATGTAGAGCATGGGAGCCCTTTTGAAGTTGGGCAAGTTAATTCTGGGAACATCCCATTTTCTGGGAATATCCATTTTTTCTCTGTTATTCTGGCTCAGTGCAGCAGTACTTGTCACATAAGAAAGTTGATTTTTTTTTTCATTTGTCTTCTTTCTCCCAGCTTGCACCTTAGGATTTTATATCCATTAAAAAGAAAACAGCTCTTGTTTCAAGAGGAGACCTGCTTAACTTCTCTTTTTCCATGATGTTTCAATTCAATGGTGAAAAAAGTAAGATTCTACATTTAGGAAAGAATAACCAAATGCACAGGTATGGTGTAGGTGTAATGTAAAAAAGACGTTGAGACTCTAGAAAGAGTGCAGAAAAAAGCCACAAGGATGATTAGGGGATTGGAGGCTAAAACATAAAGAATTGAATATATATAGTTTAATGAAAAGAAGGACTAGGGGTGACATGACAGTAGCGTTCCAATATCTCAGGTGTTGTCACAAAGAAGAGGAATCAAGCTATTCCTCAAAGCACCTGAAGATACAACAAGAAGCAATGGATGGAAACTAATCAAAGAGAGAAGCAACCTAGAACTCAGGAGAAATTTCCTGATAGAACAATGAAACAGTGGAACAAATTGCCTCCAGAAGTTGTGAATACCCCAACACTGGAAGTTTTTAAGAAGAGATTGGACAACCATCTGTCTGTAATAGTGTGGGATTTCTTGCTTGAGCAGGGGATTGGACTAGAAGACTTCAAGGTCTCTTCCAATTCTGTGATTCCTAGCCTATCCTAGCCTAGCCTAGTTATCGCTCACAGCCAACTTTTTTCTTCAGTGATCCTGCATCTGGGAATAAGAATTAGTAGCATCAGCATTATTTCTGATTCAATGCCTCTGATTGTGGAGTTAGTTTCTTAGTGACATACTGATGGGATGGGAAGGAAAGAAGTGGGGGGAAGTGTCAAAAGAGAGGGCCAGACATTCTGATTCTTTCAAAGGAGGAAGAAAGAGGGGAAGAAGTATTTTATATAAGATCTACCTTTTTGCATATACAGTGGTACCTTGGTACTCAACTGCTCTAAAAATAATTGAATTTGGTACTTGTCAAATTTCAATGCAAAAATTTTGTCCTGGTACTCGTTTGTTTGATACTCGGCATATAAGCTAGAAGTTGTCAATATTGGCTGCCTTGTGACTCGCTACCCTTTCTGGCCAAAACAAAGGGTCACTTGTTAAGTCAAGTTAAGTGGTTTGCTTTCCACTTGTCATTCTTAATATTCATCCTGCCTCCTGAAACCAATTAACAACGAATACCAAGATACCACTGTATTTGTTTTGGTGCCTTTGAATCAGTGTTGACTGACAACTGCCTGGACAAGTCTCTGCAGTTATCTTGGCAAAGTTTCAGAAGTGGTTTGCCATTGCCTGCTTCCTGGGCTGAGAGAGAGTAACTGCCCAAGGTCCTCCAACTGGCTTTGTACCTAAAGAGGGACTAGAACTAAAGGCCTCCCAGTTGCTAGTCTAATGCCTTAAACCCTACATTAAACTGGTTTTCCTTTACAGTGAAAAAATTATAACAGAGTTACTGTACCTTTCTTTTAAAATAACCACAATGTGGTTATACTGCCGTGTGTGTGTGTGTGTGTGTGTGTGTGCATGTATCCTCCAAAACTGAATTACTGACAACAATGCATGACTTCAGAAATTGGAGGACAATTGATTCACAGAGACCCCCATCAAAATCACAATCACTCTTACTGAACCATTATTGTTAAATCCTCAAATTCCCCGCCCGTGGCGTAAAAGAAACTCTCAGTCAGGCTAGATAGCCATGAGGGCGCCCTTTATTTTTGAGAGAATAAAAGAAGCGGCTGGCTGCAGGCGGACCGCTCATTTTATACTTTCCCACGGCTCCGCCTGCAACCAATCAGCTCCCTGCTGGTCCCTGGCCAATCAGGGACTCCCAGGCCGACAGCCAATCATCTGTCGGCAGTCCGCGCAGCACGGGCAGACTAGAGGGAAAACTTCGCCCGCGCATGCGCAGACAACAATTATGAAATACAAAAATCAACTATATGATAGTTTACAACATAGTGAACTAGAGAGGCAGACGCAGCAGTGCTGATATCTGTGGGTGAGAGGGGTGAATTGGCCAGCTGCAGAATCGGCTAGCCAGCTTTCTAGATGTTGGAATAGTTAGGGTTAAACTACAAGTTCCTTTCCAAGTTCCTTTTCTCAGTTGCTTTGAGATTTAGAAAAACTCCACCTGCATCCTTGCAACTGTACAATGTCTGCTATTTGAAAAATGTACGGTAATAACTGGTAAAATATTAACATGACATAACTGTATGGTGTTCACAGAAATAGCACAACACTGGCAGTTTTCTTGTGGGGCCTTCGACTGCCCTTCCCACTTTCTTTATAACCATATTTTATTGAGAAACCTAGACACCTTTGCTCAAGGGTGAGTGACGGCAGCAGTGGTGGCAGTTCTCATGTTTCTAAAGACGCAAACTTGCTTCCTAAAGCTATCACCATCAAGAAGAAACCTATTGCCTTTTGAACTGCAGAGGTTTTGACACTGCATTATTTATCCACCATCCACCATAAAATTTATGCACACATATGTACACACTTAGCTAGAAGGTATTTTTGCAAGCAAGAAGCATTTCTTTTCACTTTACCCCACCTTTATTGGTAGAGCTCTCAGCCCTTGCATGATATTTAACTCAGACAACCAAGGACTCAGTAAACAGAGCACAAAATAGATCTTGACTCTTGAGTGGAGTGTCGAGGGGTGTGTGGAGGATCTTTCCTTCGGTTGGGTGTGGTGAGTGGATATTCCTTCGCCTAGAGGGGCTCAGCTCTTGAGGCACCTAGTGCTAGGACAAGGGTGGTTGGTCTCTTAAGGATCCGGGGGTGGTGTTGTGTGTTTGTTGGGTGTGTCCTAGCCTTGGAGGAAGGATCAAGAAGAGGGAGCTGTTAGACACATTTGCTTGATACTTACCCTGTGGAATATCAACTCCCCAAACAACATCTCTTCTGACCTTCTGGAAGCCCCTCCAAATCTAATTGGGTCAACAGGCCTGGAGGTTGCATAGGAATGGTGATCTGAGGAGGTGACTCCATTGTCCATAAGACCTGACTCTCTCTCTCTCTCTCTCTCTCTCAGCCTTTTAATAATAATTTCCATTTTTGTAATTTTTTTTTTTAAATATGATTTGATTGCATGCTGCCCAGAGTCACATTTGTGAGATGGGCAGCCATATAAATAAGATATGAACTTTACATGTGTACATAAATACATCAGGATGATGACAGGCAGAGGAAGACATGACCACCATCTGGGGTGGGCCACAGTCAGGGACCCAGTGGTTGCAAGTAGAGTAGACCCACTCTAAGGCTCTGGTTTATGTATCATTTGAGTTATACTAGTGTTTCTCAAGTAATTACTCCAAAGATTTTCTTTGTTCTCCTTTTAAATGGGAGCAGAGTATACCCCTGTTAACTCAGGATGCAATCATTGTACGTCAGGAGTGTCAAACTCGATTTCATTGAGGGCCGCATCAGGATTGTGTTTGACATTGGCGGGCCAGGGGGGCATAGCCAGGGACCATGGCCAGCTCAATATCACTTGTGCCAGGGGCGCCGATGGTAGCCTGGGTGCTCTGCCAGTGAAAACAGGCTCCCGAGTTCTATTTTGGGCTGCCATGGCCTCCTGCAACCCTCTGCCAGTGAAAACAGAGCTTGGGAGGGCCACGTGCAGCCTTTCTCGAGCTCCATTTTCACTGGCAGAGGGATGCAGGAGGCCACGGCAGCCAAAAACAGAGCTCGTGAACCTGTTTTTACTGGCAAAAGCACCTTAGGCCTGTCCTTTGCTGTTTCCAAGATGGTCTCACGGGCCATATCTAAGTACGCTGTGGGCCAGATCTGGCCCCCGGGCCTTGAGTTTCACACTCCTGATGTACATTAATTGACATCACAGATGTACATTGGAGGAGGCAGAAACTTCAAAAGTGGTTTCCCAACTGAAATTTTAATATAAAAGGGGGGGGGGGAAGTATGTACACAAGTGAAGAATAATCAGTTAAAACTATTGCATTTTAATTATATTTAAATGTAAACAAAATGAAATCACATTACCTAGGGAATGAAACCCCTCACATACGAATCAAAAATCACTTTTTGAAATTTCAGTTTTAAAAAAGACTCACAGCTCCAAATTCAGCAGGGATTAATCAAACTTCTGGTAGCTTGGTTGGTAACCAGGTATTTAAAAGAAATGAAAAGACAGACATGGCATACCACAAGATCCTATGTTTGTTGATCCCGTTATTGTTAAGGTGTAAATACACTGTGAAATGGTTTAAATCTAGTTCAGAAATCTAGTTCAATAATGAAAGGCTAAAAACCCAATAAAACTAAACATCAGATCTGTAGGTTGAAAAGAAGCCTGTCTCCTTAAAAAATTAAGGAGAAAAAATTGTTTCAGACCAAATACAAAACATAAAAATACAAGTAAAAGAATAAATAAGGAAAGAAATTCACAAGATTTAAAGACTACATGTATAAATATAGCCACTCTAAATCAAATGCAATCCATATCTTGCATAACTTAGCTGCCCTTGATTTTAGAGGGGGTTATTATTATACTTGGATTTCAGTTTTAGGAAAAAATTGTAGTATTTTCAGCAACATTTCATCCATATCTGCCAAATCTTTCAGCTCACTGTATTTTAATATACTATAGCCGAAAGTTGCCCATTATTGCATGAACAGATTAAAAACTAATACAAGTTTTGTATTTATATAAATCTTGAAAATACTTCAGGATGTAATTAAGCTTCATTGGTAACTTACTCAGCAGAACATATTTTAGGATTAGGGTTAGCTTCATTATGGGGGAAAAATCTGATGATGATGATTAAAATATTCTTACAGCAGAAATAAACTGTCTAATAGCTTTGCAAAAATAACTCCATTTGTTCAAACATTTTTCTCAGAAATCACCATAACTGTTCGTGTAATCCAAATTACACAATAATTCCATTTCAATGTTTGTTTGTCTTTTGGGTGTTCAGACTTTAATTTGTGTCGTATGTTTTTTTCCCCAATGATGGATTCCTGTGCCTTTAATTAGAGGCTACTCATTTGTAAATGAGAATATTTTAGCATGATTTGTTTGGTGTGGCAGGACAATCTGTGGTATTGTCCCCTTATTACATTCTTTATTAAAATAATATTTTTCCTTGTCATAAAAAAGAAAACATGAAGCAAGCAGTAATTTAACTGTTTTTCCCATCAAGGCAACAGACACTGACCGAATTCATTTTAACACTGCAGGCACAATATCTGAAGAAAAGTAAAGAATGAAGAATCCCTGCAGAGAAGACAATCCAGAAGCATCCTGGCCATGGGGAGGAGAACAGCTGAGAAATTCAAAACCTATCAGAAGTGGGCCCTACCAGGTAGCAGCCTCTAGCTGAACGTGGCTGATCTCAAGAAGGTTAAGCAAAATTGGATTTGATTAGTATTAGAACGAGAGATCACCAAGAAATCTCAATTTAGACTGGGAAAATGAAACACACACACACATACACACCTAAAGAAGACAATCACAACCGACCTGCCTTGTAGTCACAGAAATCACATGTTCATGAAGTTATCAAGAGTTGAGCTCAGCTCAAAGCTCAGCCCATTAATCTATTATTCTAAATGTTGCACATACAGCAGAATGCAAGGCTGGGCAGAAAAGCTCTGTGATATTTTTCCACTTACTAGTTTTCATTCAATCTAGGGTGAGGGAATTGCTTTCCAAATTTTATTGAAAAGGGGAGAGCCGGAAGAGATGAAATTCCCATGGTCGAATGGGATAGCCTTGCACTTCTTTTAGTGAAGATGTGGCAAAGGAATGTGTAGCTATGCTGTACTTTACCATTCCATCTTCTGTGTACTGCTGGTTCCCAGAATAAAGCATTATGAAGAAACCACTTCCCTTGGGCTTTTCTTTTTTACATTGGGGAGGGTGGATAGACTTCTAAAAAGTAAATTAAAAAAAGAGAACTCCCCAAACTCTATTGGCCAGACAATAAAGCAGGTTCAAAATACCATCAAGAAAGAACTTTCCAACTACCTGAAATATGAGAAAGAGAGAAACCTCTCTTTGCAGGAGTGGGGGGGACGGACCTTTTTGATAAATTGCAAGGCATGTTTTGGCACAGCCTTAGCAGAAAGTCTTCAGAGTAATTTATCTGCATTCAAGTATATCGTACGGTATACAAACTTCTCTGTGCAACTGACTGTGATTTCCCTTCTCCACCTGAATGTATACATATTCAAACAATTGTGGATATGTTTCCCCTGCGGTTTTCCCTCTGTGTCTGAATAATTAAGGCAGAGGATTGTATGAAAAGTTCCATGGAATCTCTGCTAAGTTTCACACCAGTTTTTCAGTAAAAAAAAACCCCAAACACTTAAGAACTCTAAGTAGCATCGCTGTGAAAGCAATTTTTAATACCCAGCAGGACAATCCCATGCATGGTTGGTCAGCAATAAGTTTTTGAGCATAAGAGGTTTCCGCTCAGTTCAGTGTGTCTTGCTTGCAGTTTAAATCTCTATTTAGACCATTTACAATAATTTAGAATACTTTTTAAAATCCTGCTTTTATTTACTAACCAGGTGACTTGCTTGAGAGGATCCTTAGCCCACCATCTCCAAATCCTAATACATCAATAGCAATGCAGACCTGGTCAAGGGCACAATTCATTCCATTTATACTTTTTCTGTGTGCCATGATGATAATATATGTTGCCTAAGCAGTATGCCAGCATCCTGAGAAAATACATAAATCACGTACTGTTCCAGAGTCTCAATGGTTCTTTCATAGATTCATTTGTCAAAAGGGAAGGATAAATGCTAAACTGGTAAGAGGACATTCCTGGATGGGCATTTCATAGTATAATACCAAGAATTTTCTTCCTTGCTTTGGCTTTGTGTGAATTCTCAAGTTTAGGGCTAAACGTCTGTGTCACAGGGAAGTTTGCGCTCGTTCCTGCTGTTGCTCCAGGTCCTTTCCCCTTCCAGTACATCCAGAGAATTACTGTAGGATCTGGGCATGGGATTCCGAAATTGTCTGGGAACTGGTGTGCTGCTGATAGGGGCAGAGATGGCTCCAACATTTGACAGACTCTGCTGGTTACGGGTTGCATACCTGGAATTCACGGTGCCTTTCTTCAATCTCAACTCTTTGCAGCATTGGCCGAAGCTAAAAGTAAGAGAGATGCCTCCGATAATTTCCATGCAGCTCCCTAAGTATCCAAGAACCAAGCAGTAGGCCACCTGCATGGTAGTGGATGGAGGAGAAGGTAAGTTATACAATTCGTAATTGTACCATGAAACTGCAATCAAACTCAGCAAGCCGGAAACAAAGAGCACCAGGCCGCCTAGCCCCGCGAGCAAATGGTGGGGGATTTCCTGCCAACATCGCACGCCCAAGGAAGTCACAACCAGCCCCACAACTGTGACTGCCAGAGAAGAGGGCATGAGCCCTCTGGCCACTTGCACTGGCAGCTGTTTAAAATAACCAAAGGTGTCTTCAATGTTGCAGTCGTTTGCACGGGTACTCATGCGCTCATTGCAAATATCCCAGATCCCTTGGTGCTGAATCACATCTGATGACATGTCAAGGAAGCCAGTCACATCTCTCCAGCTGGGGGCCAGCGTGCTTGTCAGGTTCAAAACAAGGCCACAGGGACCAAGCACAATGCCCACAATCATCGGGGTTGGAGTCCGCATGCCGCTGACCAAGCAATCAAGCCCGAAAAGCTGTTACGGAAACCAGAAGAGATTTCACCTTCTAGATTGGCCTGCCTAGATAAGATTTCCTGCTAGACGTCTGTTGGTGATCTCTGCTGAAAAAAAGATTCTGAATTAGGGTTCAAGAAATCCGGCCAGCCAAGACTCAGGTTCTTCATACACAAACCCCACATTTACTGCAGAATCCCCTTAACCTTCCTACTCTGCTAGTAAAAGAAACTGCAGCACTGCAGTTGGCCTGCTCTATTCCTCACTTTGCTAAAGCCCAGCGCAGTTTATGAAACATTTTCTTAATTCTAAATTCTGTCTCCCTTCCCCAGTGCTAAAGAGAACATTTCCCTCTCTCCCCATGTAATCAGGAGCAGCTCCAAAACATGGCACACTTTTGCTTCTCTTGAGTCCCTGCCACGAGGGCTCCCATCTAAAGTGTAATTTTGCAGGGACCTCCCAACAAGGAAGGTCAACGACAGCCTGAGGATCTTTTTCTTCCCGTTCAAGTTTAAAGATGGTTTGAGGATACCTCTCCTGAAATCCTGAAGCTCCCCCTGACTTGGAATCAGACATCAAAGAGAGCACACATTTACCTTTCCACTTGCTCGGTCCTGCTGCAGCCACACCTGTGATGTCCATTGTCTTCCCTTCTCTATGTAAATGCACTCAGCTACTTCAACCGAAACTTCTTTGTATACAGAGAAACTGAATGCTACTGTCACCAAACTCGTTCTATGTTGTGTTTTTATAGGCAAAAAGGGAGGGGAGGAGAGGTAAAACAGAAGTGGAACCAGGAAGGCTTTGTACCAGGTGTTGCCAAGTTGATGACTTCAGGAAGGTGGGGTTTGCCGGAGAAGAATATCACACCTGCTTCTCTGCGTGGAAGATACATAGTGATTTTTTTTATTATTATTCTCCTGAGTAAAGGTCAGCTCTCATTGCTTAGGCTACACAGCCCATCTAAACAATCACCAATCTAAAGCAGTGATTGTGTAAGTATTTTAAAAGATAAGCATGTAGGGCAGTTCAGATTGCACTAATGCCCTGAAAGGGAGAGGTGAAATTGAGCGAGGGCTCCTCCTGAACCTGCCAAGAGAGAATAATTGTCGAAAGCGGGATGGGGAAGAGATAAGCGTTTTAAGGAACTGATTCAACCATTCTTTCGTGCTTTGGTATATTTTTAATTCTTTCTCACTCTCACTCCCCCTTTCTTGATTTACCAACTTGCCAGCCAACCAATGTAGCAGGAACTTAAAGAAGTAGCTTCCTAAGCAGGTTGCTGGCAGATACCCAGATTAAACGTGTTTCAGCTATTGATTTCTGCACACTAGACAGGAACGTGTTTCCTTATGTCTTACCTGCTTGTTTAACGATCTTTGGGAGGCCTTTATATCACATGGGTTGTTTTTCTCAGTGGCAAATACACCCAGTTGTATCCCTTGAGTAAATCATTGTTCAAAAACCAATTCTGAGGCTGGCAAGGAGCCTGGGTTGCTCTCCTGGGAATGTGCTGTAATAACGGTTGGAGTGGTGGGGAAGGGAAATTGATTGACTATTGGACAGTATTGTCCTACTTCAGAAAACAAAGCAGAGGCAGAATGTTAAAGACTGGTACAACCAGATTTAGAAAATCTTTCGTGTGAAGAATCTGCATATACCTTCTAGATCAGAGAATATTTTTCCTTTTTCCCAACATAAGCCGGATCACAGCAAAGCCTTTTGAGTTGAGCTCAGTCAGCGCTTGGTGACTTCATGAGTCCTATGTGAGACTTCAAGTAGGTTTATTTTGGCAACAGTACGGAGGTGACCTGCCTTTACCTTCTCTCTGGATGGTTCTGACTTTCCCAGTCTAGCCTACAACCCAGCATTTCATGATGAATGAATCCCATCTAAATACTAATTAGGCCTGCCCTTGTTTAGGGTCCCTAGATCAGCCAGCTGCTGCCACCTAGCTAGCACAAGCCCCCCGTACTTTATCTTAAGGCTTGTACTATTCTGCACCGTTGCTGAGATTCAAACCATTGCTAATTTATCCCAATGGAGTCTTTGTCTGCTAGCAGCAATGTGATCAGCAAAAATTAAACACAAACACCGTTTCCATCACTTTCATTTCTTTCGCCAAAAAGAAAAACAGAGGTACTCTTAATTGCCTGGGACTACCAGTCGAGTTATAATCTAAAATATTTTTATTTTATGTTTTAATCTGCATTAATTAAAACTGTCTGTATAATAAACAATTCTCCTAGCACTAAAAGATTAATTGGTAGGAACAATACATTGGGGTAGACAGTAGCATTTGTTGACAATTGTGGCAAGTGCTTTGAACATGGGAAATGGCCTATAAATACTACATTGCAAGACATGTGTTTATTTTATACTGCTCCATTGATATCATATTAAACACCTCCATATAGAGTATTTGGAAGAAGTGTGTGATTCAACAGAATTCAATCCAACTGAAATCACCCATAATTAATTCTGCGGAAAACCCCCAAATGGTTCATATTTCTATCATGATCAGAAGCAGATTAAGCCCATCTAGATGAAAAATTATCCCCTCTCCCCTTTCCTTAACTCTGACAATGCCTGTTTCATTCATTTCCTGACTTCTTGTACTGTAAGGCCAACAGATTATCAATGGTGACAGACAAACATTGAGCTTTCAACATCTCTATTCATTCTTTTTGCTACAGGAAAGAAATTCAAAACCATTTGGGATTAATGGGCAACGCTGCATTTTGGAAGGGGCGTGTATAAATAAGGATTATGGTTGATAATGTGGCATCTTGACGTCAAGCCTTTTTTTGCTTCTTCAGTTTCTGCACTGGTCAGCAGAGGGCAGCAACTGCTGGTAAATAAACAAGGGTGTGGTTGGACAGTGAGGGAAAGGACAAAAAATAGTTTGGGCCAAGTCATCAGGCAAGTATGAACACTGCCCCTGATTTTCCTTTCCATAGTCACAGCGCCGTTCACTATTTCTGCACCTGGAATGTGTACTTCTTGCTAAAGATCAGAGCAAGCGATTAGAAACTAGCATGCTTGTGCAGGAACATTATATTTTTCAAGCAAATGCTTGCAATAATGACTTTCTTGGTAAATGCACACCTATTCCTCATCACGTATTCCCACCTTCTCCAGACTGTGTACGTGGTTGCAATGTATGCACTACAGATTGTAATAATGGGCTTCTGCTTATGATTAGGTACTTGCCGGGGACCCCAATGCACTATGTGGAATTTCAGATGCCTTTGCATGTGTGTATATAGTACTGCCCCTCTTTACTATAGAAAAAAAGCATACATAATATTATGAAAATATATTAGAATTACAGTAAAAAGCTTCTTTTCACAACTCTTAAGTAGATACATTTTGATTCCACCACCACCTAGTGGTTAAATTGTGTAATGTTTCTGTAACCACATAACCCAACAGCCTCCCACTACAGCAGGGTTTTCCGACCCTGGCAACTTTAAGAGATGTGGTCTTCAACACCCAGAATTCCCCAGAATTTATTTATTTATTAAATTTTCTGCCCACCTCGCTATCCAAGGCGACTATGGACTCTAATATGCAAATTCTCCAGCATATGCAAATGCAAATGCTATTATCATGTAGATCCCCATGTGCTGCTGGAGGTCAATGAAAAAAAAGATTATGGCCACGTCACAACCATATTTCAATTACGATCAATCTGTTTCCTTATGCCCAGTAAAGGTATATATGTGTCTTCTATTCCTCAGCTTAGAAAGAAAATAGAAAAGAAGAAAAAGAAATTAGAAAGTGCACCGATTCTCATTGTAGAGATGAATCATTGAATTAAAACAAAAATTGCAACCTCTGTTGCGTTCCCTTGTGGAACCCTTTCTCAAATAGCTGGAAGGTTTTTTCAACCTATTGTGTTTAATTTTTTATTGGTATGGCAAATTGTATTAGCCTTCCTGTTTTGACTAAGTCCTACATTGTTTGGGTCACCTCTTAAAGGCTGTGCCTTAAATCATGGTAAATAAATCACTAAACAGCTAACTGACCCAAATCAAGGCCTAAACATGCATTCAAGGAATGCCTTCTGAAACCCTTCAAGAGTATCAAGTATGGCACAGAGCTATATATCAAGTGTTCCTCTTCACGGCTTTTATAGTCTTAAAGAGTATGTTTTCCTACTACTCCTACAACAGCCAACTGGATGCCCCTAGGACAGTGATGGCGAACCTGTTAGAGACGGAGTGCCCAAGCTGCAAGTTGTGTATGTGTGTGTGTGCATGTGCCTGCAGCTCAGACCCAAAGACCAGCTGGCCAGTGGGAGGCAGGGCATCACAACACCGGCAGCTCTGCAAGAGGCGAGATCTTTTTCTTTCGTGAGCTTCTGATTCGTCATTTGCAGGGAAACAGACGATTCCCTGCAAACAATGGCGAGAAACACCACGGAGAAATTTTCAGTGGAGCTGAGCTGGAATGACAGCGTGGGTGCCCACAGAGAGGGCTCTGAGTGCCACCTCTGGCATGTGTGCCACAGGTTCACCACCATTGCCCTAGGATGTGTTGTCTGTCATATTCTGAGGAAATGCAAAGGTAGTAAACAAACAAATAAACAAAAACAAACATAAATAAACAAAACTGCAGAAGCAAGCATTCAACTTGTAAAAAGTTTCAGGTTGGTTTGGTTTTAAACAGCAACTCTCTGCTTCGAATTGGAGCATCTTGAACAAGGGGACAAATCTCGAGAACTAAAAGGGGTTGAGTCTCAGCATGGCTGCGATTTGTTCATCTGTTAGTGTTTTATTATGCGATGTCTGTGCAACTTCGTCTTCTAGACTTGCTTTCCATTATTGCTCTGGGAGAAAGAGAAGAGAAACAATTGGATCACTTACTCATTACTTTGGATATTTCATGTTGTGAACACAATGTGACCCAAGAGAAAAACCAACACTTATTAACAAATCAAAGGATGGGGTTACAGAACTCCTTGCTGGGAGGTTTCTGGGAAAAGTGTATCAATTATACAACATTAATTAAAAAAAACACTACATTGCTTAGCTTCTAAAACTGATACAAATCACACAGGCCCACTTTTTCTTTTCATAAAATGTGGGCTATTTTAGTTAAGAACATCTATTGTCCAGAGGCACCAAATATCCACAATCTCATGTTCTGTTTTGGAACATGAGAATTAAATGTTAAAGTTTAACAGCAGTAGAGAGATTTCATCTTCTGTTCATTCATTTAATTCTTTTTCACACAGAAGTATCTTTCTAAGTCTCTTCTCATATTTGAATGTTTTGGTCTGGGTTTGTTTTTTTTTAAATTCCCCCAGAAGTGAAGCCTTACCATTGTCTTAGTTCTTGAACATCTTCATTCTTCTGCTACTCTGAAACTTAAAGGATGAATTGAAAATGGAAATTCAAGTTTAATAGGCATTAATGCCAAGAGAATCTATGAGGATATCCAAACACGATCTGACAGTTATTCTATGTTGGATTAAGACCATCGTTCTTTTTGTCATTTATTCAGTGAAATGTTTTTGGTAGGCTGCAGAAAAACCCCTATGGCTTGTGGATGGTATTCATTACATTAAATGTTCAGTGATTACCAGCAATATCAATCAAATTCTTTATTTCTGGTGCCAAAAAACTTGAGTAGGAATCAAGCCATGATAATTTGTGTTTGCAATCATGGAATTAACTTGAGGATGGATAGAAGGAAGGGAATGTCTGTTGAGTGTCTTGATCTTGATTGATTAAAGCAGGGGGTTGGACTAGAAGCCGTCCAAAGTCCTTTCCAAATCTGTTTTTCTGATTTCCTAGACTCAGGGGAACCATGAATCTTCTGACCATTGAGAAAAAGATAAGTAACAGCTCCTTTTTATCCGCAGTCTGTGAACTCTCTTCCCAGTTTATGACATTTTATGGCATTTTATAGAAGCAAGAGGATATGATCCTTGGGGTGAGGGTGGGGTGGGGTAGCAGTTCCAATTCATTTTGAGTTTCATATTCAGATCAGATAACAGCTGATCAGATAAAAATAATAAAAGCAGGTATAAATAAATAAAGGTATGACAGTTTACAAGTATTTTAGTAACCCTTTCTCCAACTCCAAGTATTGCAAGCAAATCAACTTATCAGTGCCTATATAATCTTTCCTTCCGTTTCTCTGACTCTCTCTTTTCTGGTTTTCTACTTTTCAAAGTCCCAGGAATCCAAGTGTTCATATTCAACCTCAACATCCCCTTAGCCATGATGGTATTTTGAAACTGCAAAATCTTTGAGTTCTTGGAATCTTGCAAATTATGGAATTTTTTCCCAAGAAATTCTCCCTCCACCCCACCCCACCCCACCCCCATCTCTTCGTTTCTCAGATATGGCTCCATTTCTGTTATCATGTGCTGACCAAGAGTTCCAGTTTGGCCAGGACTGCCTCGTTTTTTTCAAGAGGCAGATCGGATGCAAAACCACGTCTTGACCAATCCTGAAACTTCAGGGTCTCTACAACCATCTTCTCTATGCTATGATGAGACACACAGATACCTTTTTAAAAGAAAAAAACTTAGCTTTCCCTCTTCAATCACAATAAGAGAAGAGAAAAATCAGCCATTTGGTTTGAATGGCCCATGCAGTTGATTCCACCCCCACCCACCAGGAAAAAATAGAGGGAAATGTTTCACGGAGAAACAGTTTGCCCTGCAGGACAGTGGGAATGGCCATGATAAAAGAGCCAGTTTGTTCTACTGATAAAGGCATCAGGCTAGAAAGCAGGCAGCTCTGAGTTCTAATCCTTCTTAGACATGAAAGCCCGTAATTTTAACTCAGTCACTGTCTTTCTCAGCCCGGTGCATCTCACAGGATTATTGTTATGGAGAAAATAAGAGGAGGAAGAAGTATGGGTAGTCCTAAACTTAGCAGCACAATTGAGCCCAAAATTTGTATTGTTAAGTGAGTCATTTGTTAAGTGAATTTTGCCCCCTTTTACAACATTTCTTGCCACAGTTGTTAAGTGAATCTCTGCAGTTGATAAATTAGTAACCTGGCTGATAAGGGAATCTGATTTGCCCATTGACATTGTTTGTTAGAAGGTTGCAAAAGATGATCACACGACTCTGGGATCTCTGCAATGGTCATAAGTATGAACCAGTTGCCAAGCATCTGAATTTTGATCCCATGATCATGGAGATGCTACAAAGGTTGCAACTATAAAAATCAGACATAAGTTACTTTTTTCAGTGCCATTGTAATTTTGAATGGTCACTAAGTGAACTGTTGTAAATCGAGGACTATCTGTATTAATATGTTCACTGCCTCGATTATTTACAAAAATAATAAAAGCAGGTATAAATAAATAAAAGGTATGAATGAGTGGAACGTGCAACATAGGTTTTTCACATTATATTCCAGAGAATTGATGGGATTTCAGAAACATTAAGGGCATAGACAGCTGTAA
>JAEANM010005146.1:0-19945 GCA_017656035.1 Myanophis thanlyinensis
AAAAGCTGGCTGAGGGATTCTGGGAGTTGAAGTCCACAAGTCACAAAATGGCCAAGTTTGCCCACCCCTGATCTAGGTAGTGCACAAAACCACACACACCTGCCAGTACATGAAAAAACTCTTCTCCTTGAAACCAATGCCTGGTACAGAAAAAGGTTGGAGACCCTCTCTATAATTGTTTCTAGCTATTAATTTTCTTCTCAATCATAATCTTTACATTGTTTCTTTTTTCAAATAAACTCAGTTCAAATTGGTCAGGTTTTTCCCCAAATACTTTGGTATTGCTACACAAATTGAGCATACCATCCTTTTCAGATTGAGGACAGCAACTTCACAGCCTCAGATCCTACACAGAAAAGATCATATTAAGACTCACCTTTCCAAATGGGCAGTCGTTGACAAATTATATTTTATTAAATATGAGCTTTTTTCATCTTCAGGAGTTTGAATCTCTAGGATTCTATCTTTCTCTGCATTGGTAGCAGTTTCTTCATTTTTTAAGTCTTTCTGCGACTGTTCTTTACTTTTGTTCTTTTTTTCCTTAGGAAAGTCTTCTTTGATTTTTGAGCAAATATCTGTTGATTCTTGAAAAGCTTTATTAATATGCTCCACCTCGTTATTTGAACTAACTTCCTTGAAAGCCTCTTCTATCTTTGTTTCAGCTGGTCCCTCAGCACTTACAGTGTTTTCTTCCTTCACACGTTCTGAAAAAAATAAATATATTCTGTCATGGTATAAGGCAATTCAATATTTAAGCCTGTTAAAAGAAATTCAAAAGGTACTAAAGATGGATACAAATAAAAGTTATTTATGTTGCTTATAACAAGTAAAATGTGAAGCAACACTCTGCATCGTTCAGGATCAGGTTTAGCAGGGCAAAATTGAAGATTTGAGGAAACTAATCAATGTTAAATCTTACCATCAGTTTGTGGTAGATCTCGTCTAGCCTTTATAACATCTGCAAATGTATGACGTAACTCATCCTTAGGCTGAAAAAACAATTATTAATTTCCAGTTAGCTTAGCTAATCTTTTTAGAAAATTTATATCAGTGCCCAGCTCACTCACTGTGACTATAGGTGGCTTATAAAAATAAAGCCCTAAATACAAAACACAATAAACACAATAAACCCACCCCCCCACACAAGAAAGAAACCATCTGCTCTTTATCACCCTAAGGTCCTCAGGCTGCTGACAAAACCATGTCTCATAATTACAATGTTATAAACAATCATTCTTCAAATAAAACTGAAGATCTAGGTTCAAATTTCCTCAGATATTTATTTTATTAATCAAATTTATATGGCAACTCATCACCCAGAAAGTGACACTAGGCAGTGTAAAATAATGTGCTTAGTGTAATCTTAGACAGGCCACTCCCACATAAGATTGTTGCAACAGAAGAGGATTGGACAATCAACTGTACCAACCTGATTTTTTTAAATAAATGGTAAAATGTTTTTAACTTTTTAAAAACTGTACTTTTAACAGTTAAAATATGAGAAAGCTTACAAATATATACATCTCTCATTGGCAAAGGAACTGAAAACAAAATTTAGTGAAATACATTTAAAGGTGTTTGTTTACCTGTGCTCCTGCAAGAATTGCATTTTCATAAATAGTTATTACTTTTTCTGTGGAGCGAAACTGTTCAAGACGCATCTGGCACACCCAATACTTAGCAAACTTTTTTGCTTCTGGTATTTTCACTATCAGGTTTTCCAAAATGGAATGTACTGTTTCACCTACAAAGCCCTGAAGAGAAATAGCAAGAAAAAAATGCACTGAATGTCTTTAAACTCTATGAGTTTTAGAGAAATGTTACTGTGATGACCGTGGCACTAAGGCAACACAGCTAAACAATTGGTGAGTCCCTTTATTAACACCAACTTTGCCCCCAATTTCTCTTCAGCGTGAAGAAACTCTTCCACAACTTGTAGCAGTTTCTTGCTGTTAGATTTCAATCTGAATGCAGCAGGCAGAACGTCTGCAATTAATCACTCCAACAAGGCAAGGTAATGAGTCTCCCAAGTGAGGAATCTCCTCCAGAATTCCAGCCAAATCAGATAAGCACACAGGAGCACGGCAAAAAATTCCAACAGTCAGGAAGGAAACCAGGAATGCTCAACATCTGAACTAGATAAATCTCAGTGTTTTTTTCCTGACAAATGCTCCACCCATTTGCCTTTCCTTTTAAACTCCCTGCTCATGTGTTCCCTGTGAAAGGAATTGGGGCCCTCCTCTCTCATAAGCCACGCAACCCATGTTGTTCTTTTCTGCATTCTTCCCTGTGTGCCCTAGGGTGAGGACAGGGTGGGCCTTCATCTTCGTCTGAACCTTCTCTCTCTTGTTCTACCTTTCTCCTTTGCCCAACCTGACTGTGCCCTCCCGCCTCCTCCACAGCCAAAGGAGCCACTCTCCCACTCTGTCAGCTGTTCATCCTCTGCCTTGGATTCAGACTCAGACATAGGCATGACAATTATGTTAATACATTGCATAAGCAGAGACTGCAGTTGACTTACAACTGTTCATTCAACAGTTCAAAGATACAACTAGTTTGAAAAAAGTGACTGATGACGTGTTTGCTGAGTTATGACATCTCATCCTCCCCATTCGTGATAGCAATTCAGGTGCTTAGTAACAGATGTGCATTTATTTGCAGTGTCTTGTGGTCATATGATCCTGATTTGTTACTTTCCCAGTAGCCTCTGACAGTCTTTTGGGAAAGCTGGATTCACTTAATGACCAAGTGATTCTGGTTCGCATGACTGCTATAAAAATTATCATAAAATTGCTCTGGTCACATGATAACTCATTTCACAAGCGCACCACCATACATCAGAAATGCCAGTTTGAACTGTGGTTTTAAGTCAAGGACTACCTATAATGCATAAGCTTCTGTGAATTAGTTTATATGTTCATAATCCAGAAGAATGACTAGCATTTTATTTAACGCAAAAATTCAAAAACTCTTCTTTATTGTAGTAATAAACATCTCTGTGTTCCACAATTCAGTCTTTTTTCCCATTCAGGACAGATCCAATTGTTCTAGTTAAAAAAGATGACATACAAGATTTTGTCATGATGCTGCCTGCCAGCTCTCTTCACATTGATAATTATAAGATCAGTTGTCTTGAAAGTCCTGTATGCCTTATACATTCAGAATTTATAGAACTGAATAAAGAACAAGAATGTTATAAAATTTAATTCAACATTTATAATGGTTTATTTAAACATCATACCTTTTCAATGAGATCCACACATTCTGCAAGTGTCTTGTTGACCTTATTAATAAGCAGTCCTTGTTCGTCTTCTTCAGCAATGGTAGCCCAAAAGGATTCAACTGGCTCTTTTATAGTTTGCTGACATACTGCTTTTTTTGGCTGGCTATTTGCAGATATGGTGTCATGTACCTTCTTTATCCCTTTTGAAGCCTGCCATTTAGCTAGCTGAAGTCTAAAAGATAAACATTTAAGTTGATTAATACGGTACTTCGTTTTGCTTTTTAGCTAAGAAATAGTTCATGTAACAGCCACCCAGTTATCTAACCACAAATATTCTCAAAGAACATGATTGCCAGAAAAATAAGGCAATGCTAGTTGGTTTGCAGCTATCACAGCTAAGCTGAAAAAGCCAGAGCTGCATGTATTTTTGTACCACCCAGCGGTGACCTGGCAATTGCAGTTCAGATCCAATGGCCTACAAAACAAAACATCACTTCCAAAGAAAGCACAGAAATAAGCATTTAAGCCTAAGTGGCATTTAAGATTTTGCATGTATAATTATGTTTGATAAAATTATCAGGTATATAGGACTAGAGTGAAGGAAATATGATTTATCACACTGGGTAGGGCAGCATACAGTTAAGTATTTATCTTCTGTAATAACAGATGTGAAAGCATTTGCCCCACAACTCAGTATGTGCAAATAGCTTTAAACTGTTGACTATTCAAAACAAATTTAAGACGAAGTGAATAGACTTCTGACTGACGTCATGGTGTTACTAGATGCAGAAGCAGATCAGTTCGCTTCTGTGCTAGCCTTCCCCTTCTGGGCACCGGACGGACCTGAAAGTCGCCTTGAAGGGGTGGCGAAGCAGAAGGGTGCCTGGTGAGGTCGGGGAGAGAATGCAACTCTCCCAGTGAACACTCGGGCATAAATCCCTCTAGCCACGGCAGGACAGAGGCAGCCAAAATGACTGCTGTGTAGCTGGGACAGCTGATGACCACCTAAGCAAATATAGGAGCGGAGTTGCTGAGCAGAGGAGAAACTGGGTGAGAATTTTTGTCTTACTACCATTTCAACCCCCAAAAAAGAGTATTTGAAAAGAAAAGCTCTCACAACCATTCTAAAAAGGCAGCGAAGAGAAAAAGGGGAGAGGAAAAGAGACAATTTAAAATGGCAGAAAAATTCTAAAGGTGAAAGGCAAAAAAATGGACAAATTCAGAAAATTGACTTTCTAAATTGTTTACACGGTGATTGGATAGGCTTTGGGACCTGTTGGAATTATGGCCTTAACTTACTACAAAAAACACAAAAACTGAAAAAGGAACAGTTTGTTTAATACTGAACCTAAATTCAGCTTAACACTGCTACCTGCTGATGAAGTGCAAGATATTGTGGAATAAGGACATATTGTGAGACAAGACCCCGAAGAATTATAAAATATCATTGTATTATTAAAATTGATTTAAAGAAAGACTCTTTGGGACTATACAGAAGAATAGATTTTTGAACAAGAGAGACTTGAAATTATAGAAATTACAGACTGGACTGTGAAGAAACTTGGTATTGAATATTTGGTTGTTGAACAAAGAAACTAAAGAGAGATATAACAAAATTTTATAAGATGCTTCAGCAGCATGAAGAAATTGGGAGATGGTGTTGATGATACAAAATATAAAGGAGACCTGGAAAACAGATTGTAATATAGAAAATTGAATGGAGGCCTTGGAAGAAAAACTGGAATTTATGTTATAAAAGACTATAAGCAAGACGTCCAGGAAGAGGAGCTACCTAAAACAAAAGAAGTAAAAATAGAGCAACCAATTCACCAAAAAATACAGAATGACAGAGTTTATATTAAGAAAAAAACCCAGGGAGTTTTTCAACAGAATTAAAAGAAAGTGAAGAAACAGGAAGCATTACTTGAGAGAGAATTAGGGGTAAGGGTGGATTTTATAGAAATTAGCTATAGGGAAAAAATAAAGAAAAACTCAAAACAAGCAGCCAAAAGGGTGAAATAGAGAGAAATACGGGGTTAAAAATGGAATTTGAAAATTGAATCAAAAAGCAAACAAATAAAAGACTTAATGCAGATAAGAGATGATGGATAAAAATAGATTTATAAAGTCAAGGCAGTAGTCTAACTATAGAGGACTATATAGGGAAGTTAGAAAGAGGGGGATCAATAAAACATACAATTTGATTTAAGAAAGGCTTTAAAGAAGGGGAATTGGGTAAAGGGAAACTATAGCTTATGTTAATATGTATTTTTTTGTTGGAAATTTATAAGCTGTGTAAGGAATATCATACCTGAATAATTAATAGATGGATTTTACTATGTGTATAATGTTAGTACTAGAATTGTATAGATGGTTAAATATGTTTAATATGATCAAGATATGAATGGCAATAGAAAATAAGATATATAGAAAATTAGGATGGGAACTAAAAAATATGAAATATTGAAGAAGATTGAAAAATATAATAAAGAACATTATTATTGGAAATGTATAAGATTATGAACTGTAAAACTGTATGATCAATACTAAATGTTTGTATTAAGAAGGTTGACATCTAGGTACCACACTGTTCACAAAATGATATATTTGCAATATATATAATAAAAGATGAATAAAAAAAGACAAAGTGAATAAAACATCCAAGTCATAAATATGAACATACGATGGTGGGGCTACTATTTTCTCTTGTACAATCTACATTTTCATAATACATCATCATAATAATAAAGCAATTTGCTTTGGTATACTATGTTGATGAAATTCAGCTGAGATTTCATAAAATCTAGCAAGCAAGCTATAGCTTGGTACATTATATAGTCTGAAAAAAATCCAACTTTTTTGATGTTCTATTGTCCCAACACATTTTGATTTTAAAAATGCAGGTATTTACATTACCTTCTCACATCTACAGATGTCGGAGCTTTTTTGTTAATTGATTTTGAAGTTGACATAGTAGCATGACTTTCAGAAAGTGGCATTTTTAGGCTTCCACTTACAGTTTTAGATGAAGCAAGTTTGTTTGTCCTTGGGACAGAATTATTAGCATTGATTGGAACAGTCTTTAATAGTGATTTCCTATTGCTGTAACAGTTCTTTTGGGTTGCCCCAGTATTCTCTGTGCCACCACTAATGGATTGTTTCTCATGATTCAGAATAGTTTTAGGATGATAAACAGAAACTCTCACAGTACTGGTCTGAAAGGGGGTGGAATTTAGGACCTTAGGAGCACCAGCACTGCCCCTGACTTTAGCATCCCTTATGCTTGTATTATTTGTTGTGGCTGACTTCACTTTTGATTTAGGCAGAGCAGGAGGAAAATTTCTAGGCTCATTTGCTGGAACATTTCTGAAGGAGTTTACCTTAGAAGAAACTATTTTGCCCTGATATGAACCAAGTATAAGTTTATCTGGATTACATGGAACAGAATTGGAGACATCTGCTTTTATCTGTTTCTTTATGTTTGTTTTCTGTAGAAAGGTCTGAGTAAATGACATAACCTTGGATTTTACTGCTGCAGATTCAGGATCTGCTACTGTCATATTGTTTGGAGAATTACAATTTGTATCTGTCTTAATTTGTTTCAATACATGGGAATTTAGCTTTTTAGGGGAAACAAAAGTATTTTCAAGTATACTGCCTTCTTCGTTCCATATACCGGTAGATACGTTGGCATTTTCTTTGTCTTCCTGGAAAAAATTAATATAGTATTAACCAATATGAACATTTTGTTCTACAATATTCTTTAGAGTGCTGTGAGGACCATTGCATCTTGACATATGTATACTTCTTGTAGTATTTTTTCACTTTTCATCAATTATAACATATTAGAAAGCTATAACATCAGGATATTAGAAAAGCCAGGTGCAATATTAATTTCACAATTTTTTGCTTATCTTTTACATGTAGTTGACTTATCGCAATTGGCCCAAAATTTATGTTAAGTGACACATTTCAGTTTTGCCCCATTTTATAACCTTTCTTACCACAGTTAACTGAATCACTGCAGTTGTTAATAACAGTTACTAAATGAATCTGGCTTCCCCATTGATTTTGCTTGTCAGAAGGTTGCAAAAAGTGATCACATGACCCCAGAACACTACAATGGTTGTAACTGTGAGAAACAGTCATGTCATTTTTTTCAATGCTGTTATAACTTCAAACATCACTAAATTAATTGTTGCAAGTTGATGACCACCTATATATTCATTGCATATTCACAGTTTAAAAAAACATTGATGTACAAGAACCCTGCCTGGCTTATACAGTATCCCAAAATCTTCCTTACCTTTCATATCTATTTTGGTATAGCAAGTTTTTTTTTAAAAGACAAGAAATGTCTATATCCCATCTCTTAATTGTAATATAAATCTGTCTTCAGATCCAGTCTAAGATACCAATATCTTTTATGACTTACCATTTTTTGTTGTTGTTGACAGAATTCAGTTTTCCAACTTTCTTGAATTTTCTAAAAAGAAAAAAAAACCACTTGCTACTTTTAATATAAAGCCTTGTTTACACAATAAAAAATGTTTTGAACCTAGCAATTCTATACATAATGTTTTCTGGGGTTCTTCTGAAAAGATAGCAGAATATGCAAGAAACAGTTCAATCAGACAAACCCATTCAAGTTGCACTACCAGATGTCACAAGCTGTTTTATATTTGAATGAAAATAAGCACAGGACAGAAGCAATCTGACTCCGGGGCATCACAGCAGCTGATGCCTGTCTTCAGAAAACTTAAATGTAAATAAAAAACTTAAACCCAACCAAGCCCCAACCCTCACCCCCACCCCCAAAGCAAGAGTCCCTTTTTCCAGCCTCGCTTCTTCAGTTGGACTATCTGGCCCAACAAAGTGGAAAAACTGTCCTTCCACTAAATCCAAATTCAACTTGCTTTTGCTCAGTTTTCAAAACAAAACAAAACAGCTGCTCACCCTCCGACCCTACCTCACGGTGCTTACCCACCCGCTTGCCTTGCAAAAAAACGACTCACCCACAGAAGCGATACAACCGACTCCCCGACGCCCTTGCACGGCCGTTTGAATTTAATCTCGCGCCTGGCGGTCATGTGGACGACACGTCTCTGCCGATTGGTGCAGCCGGGGTTTGAAATTAGCCAACCAGGGAACAAGAAAGGTTATTGGGCTCGCTCTTCATTCCAGCGCTCAGCAGCCTGTGTGGCTCTTTTGAAAAATGCACGCCTGCTGTTACCGTTGTTGTTGGTTTTTTTTCTTTCTCCCCCCCCCCGGGGATAACCGTCCAAATTGGATAGTTTAAGCATATAAAGGGGTTGGACTAGAAAGCCTCCGAGGTCCCTTCCAACTCCGCTATCCAGTTCTGTCAAACGACGCCTATAAGGTGTCTGCCTCCGGTGATGACATCTGGCGTCATTCTCGTCACTACGAAAACTCACCCCCAAAGGGGAGGCGCCATGGGCGGGGCGAGCCCTCTGTCTTGCCGGGAAAGGGAAGCGTTCGTGCGCGGCGGAGGTTCCATGGATCGCTTCGCCTGGGCTACTGGCCTCTTGGAGATCCACGAGAACCTCGTCACGCAGCAGCGCGGGGTCCGCCTGTACGATGGGGAGGAAAAGGTCAGGGCGGCTAGTAGTGGAAGCTGCGCCAGGAGGGAGGGAGGGAAGCCGGCGGGGAGGGCGGAGGGGCCCCGGCCTCTCCTAAAGGCAGCTGGCGAAGAGGGGAATGGGGATTGAGGAGCCCACCGGGTCGTTCTTCGGGGGGAAAAAGCGGGTGCGCTACTGAGAGACGGGGAGTCGCCTAATCTGGGATTCACTTCCATCGCGGATTTCAGGCCACAGCGAATCACGCGTGTCATGGTAGATCCGGTTCCTCGAATGCCCTTTTCCTTTTCTTTAATTAGCTTCCCCTTCTTTATTCGTTACTCAGAAGTGGCAGTTGTATTCTCCATGCCCTTTTGCACTAACGCCAGTAGTCCCATATTTATATATGTGTATATTTATGCAATCTCTGAGGAAAACTGTGCAGTGCCTAGTTTGTTAGGAATTTTGTGCATCTCTTTGAGCTGCTGTGTTGCCTCTTAGGGTCGTATGTGAAGTTGTTCTCTTCAGTATTATAGTCCATCTCTGAGGCAGAAACATCTAAAGCTGCTTAATAAATACAATGAAAATATAATACAGTTAACCTGTTAAAATAGGGGAATGTAAATGTCCCTAAGATCTTTCTTACAGGCCAGTTGCTATCGTTTCCTATTTGAATTGAACTGATTACTTTATTTGGCCAGGTGTAATTAGACACACAAGGAACTTCTGTCTGGTGCAGAAGCTCAGAGTGTACATACAAAACAATAGAATAATAATCATAATACCAATAAGACGGGGTTGTAAAGAAGATGGATAAATAATACTGTAGCCATACTATATGAGTAAAACTAGACATTGGACAGTACTGTGAGAATTTGGGGTTCATCAAAGTGAAAGCACAAAAGAAGAAACTGTCCCTATGTCTAGTTTTTTGGGTATGCAGTGCCCTATAGTGCCTCCCGAGAGGAGGATTTGAAACAGTTTATGTCCTGGATGTGAAAGGTCTGTAGATCTCAGCCCCTCTTTCTGACCCACCCAACATGGAGGTCCTCTGTTCGTAATTTCTCCTGTGTTTTCCATAGATTCCTTTACCATTTACCAGCAAAAAGGGGAAAAGAAAAAAATTCAAACATAAAATGCTAAGTTGAGAAACTTTCAATATTCAGCTCACCCACCAATTTTCCATGGGTAGAATTAATAGTTTTGAAACAAGAAACATACAACTTTGTTCTTGGGTGATGCATGATATTAAAGCATTCTCTATTTAAAAGAAATAGTCCCTCCTTCATTTTCTCTTCTGTGAACCCAACAACTGTATTTTGCAAAAATGCTCTGTGAACATAAACTTGTGGTTTATTAATAAATCACAATTAAACACAACATTGCTTAGCATAATATATGAATTAATCCAGAAGTAGTAGCTTCAAATTCTGTTGCTTATTTTCCTCCCTTACTGTCAAGGGTGACCATGTTTTAAAAAGGAAGTAAAACACATATTTTTTGTAGCATGTTTTGCTCAGAGTTTTAGACTTCTTTTCGGTACATGCCTGCAATGCTTTGGTGATGGGCATCCTTAGAAGAGATTCATGAATTCTCAGATTAAGCTTTCACTGCAGCAATGCTTGATTTAGTTCATGGAATTTCATTGGAATACAGGTGTCATGAACTTTCATTCTAGCCACTTACATTTTTCAAGTCTTTTTCAAGTTCCTGGAAGGAGGGAAAGTTGAATAGTGGGTTTGAATGAACGTACTGGGCCATTCAATTAAAGAACTCTACAATTGGGATCATGTATGATACATTAAAAAGGCAGAGTGATTAGGTTCACGCTAAGCAAAAGCATAAAGAAATCATAAAACAACATGGTATAATGTGTGAACTCTTATATTTTTTACTAAGGGAGTCCCTTAGATAGGTAGATAGAGCTAGTTAAGAAAATACTTCAGGAAATACAACGTTAATTAAAACAACTTAGGTTTGATGACAAGGAAATATTTCTCTTGCATAAGTCTGCTACAAAAAACAAAGGCTCAGCCACCATTTGTTGTTAGTTCTTTACATCTTAAATTTCTGCATTACATTTTCTTTTGACTTTTTTCCAATTCGTCACCTTGTACTTTTTTTTTTCTATGGAAAAAACTATGTTCACAAAATATTTTCCTACTATAAAATGTATGATTCTACCAAAATAGCATATTGAAGGAAACAAAGGTTCTGAATATCTTAAAATCTACTCATTTTCTCTCTAGTTGAAGTTTGAAACTGGAGTCTTGCTCCTTAGTACACACAGAATGATTTGGAGAGATCAGAAAAATCATGTAAGTAGATTTATTCTGGCATATGTAATTTTCCTGAAATATATGATGATAAAGTTTGCTTGATAATTGTATGGCCAAAATAAGTCTTTATGTTCAACTTCATATTTTTCAGTTTGTTAAATTAAAACAAAGTAGAAGCTTTAAGGCAAGCAGAGAAAGCTCAGAAATTAGTGAGTGTGATTTATTTGGACCATTCAACAAGTTCTCAAAACAGCTATGGGTTATCCTATATGCAACCTCTTCTCTGAAGGACTGGGACCAGAAAACCAAAAACATTCCTAGCAAAGAAAGACCCAGCCTAGGGCCAAAGACCAATTGTTGTAAGTGATTTACATCAGATTCTGTTGGGAGATTTTGATTCAATTGTATAGGTATAGAAGCCATTGGGAGGAGAATTATATCTTGATCCTTCCTAGCTCAATGACTCTAAAAGGCCGTATCTGCTTATACCCAAGAAGATTGTACAGTTCAATATTGTAAGAGCAGCTGTTGCTGAGGATTGCTAGCTCAGTAATGGAAAATTTGGAGAACCAATATTATTTTATAACTTCTATGTGACATAAGTCATTTATAGCGGAATTGATTTCTATTTATGGAGTGAAGGGGAGTAATTCCTTTCTTACACTTCCTGTGCATTCTCACGAATTAGCTCTGGAGGGTCCCTCAGCCCACCACAGTAGATGATGAAATGTTGGAGGAATTTTTTGGGGGGATGGTAAAATAATAAAGAGTTGGTGTAGTGATTGAACTAGTATTATTGGGAGACCATCCTCAGTTCCAGAAGCTCACAGAATGTGTTTGAGCCAGTCAATTTCTCTTACCACAAAGGGTTGCTCCTGTGGGAAAATATGGGAAGAGGGAGCCCTCTATAGGCCACCTTGAGCTCTTTGCACTTGTATTCATGTCGGAAGCGCCTAACACACTTCCGTGTTGAAAAGATTAGCCCGTGACTTGACTGTTGCCTGGGAACACCTGGTTGGGGGCTCCTTTCACATCTCCATTCATGTGCCCACCAAAGTGGTACCTATCTGCTTGTGATTATTTGATGTCGAACTGCTAGGTGGGCAGGAACTGCAGCGAATGATGGGAGCTCACCCCGCCATATAGCAACAATCAGGTCTCGAACATGGGCTTACTAATCATCAGCTCAATGTCCTAATTTCATGAGCCACCATGCTCCACACCTTGAGCTCTTGAATGAGATAGAGGACATTTATCTAATAAATAATTGTAAAAATGTGCTGAGTAAATAGAATCTGCATGAGTAATTTTGGATTCCATGTTTACTGGCAAGCAAATCCTTTCAAATCTTCCAAGTACTTGCATGCAGTTGTAAATTGAATTTGAATACAAAAAATATGTATACGCCTAATAATTTATTTAATTATTTGTCCTGCTCAGCCTTATTATTGAGAATTCAATGAGCATTTCAAAATACATTATTAATAAAATACCGTAAACTTTATAACTTATATTCTAAGAACTTTGTTTAAGCTGTTGAAATAGCTGTGTCCAAAAAGTCCTGTGAACAGTTTAAAAACAACCTGTTGCTTTTTATTATTAAAGTTATCAAATAATAGTAACACTATCTTCCAAAGGAATCTGGTAAAGGAATCTTAGTTTGTTTTTTGAATGTCCAAAAGAGAACAGTCCACAAAGAGGATTTCCCATTATTAGAAAGTTACTAACTAAGTAATAAAGATAATTTTATTTTTTAGGATTATAGTTTATGCCTATCCAAGTGAGAATTACTACAAAACAAATTGGCCCTCATAAAACAGCATACATCAAGGAATGTATGTTTTCAGGATTTGTTCATAATCTTGATTGGCCCTCATAAAACAGCATACATCAAGAAATGTATGTTTTCAGGATTTGTTCATAATCTTGATTATAATCTAGTCAGCAAATGCCCCCCTATTATTTAAGCTTCTATCATTCTTTCCATGTTATTGGATTATATTTGATTATACTTATAAATGTATTGCTTTCTATTATCTTCTTCAACAAATAGATAAATGGAAATCAGAAACCCAATGTTTTTTTCTTGTGTGTATGCTATTGAAGTACTGAAAAGTTTAATCACCATGAAAACTCTGAAATTGGTGATCTTGTTATCCCAGATATTTGCCATATTATTTGTAATTCCATTTTATTCAGGACTATACAGTTGTAAGCCCATTGACTTCACTGGTCTTACTCTGCATTGCAGCAGGTAGTAGCAACAATAAATTCATATTCTCTTGTAATTTAATTATTGAAGGGCCTTCCAAACTGCAATTAACAGATTACATATTTACTACATTTATATCTTCACTGTGCTTTAATCTGTCACCCTTTAATCTGTGAAGAACATTTCATGATGTCTATAAGTACAGATAGTCCTCAATTTATGACCACAATTGAGCCTAAAATTTCTGTTGCTAAGTGAAATATTTGTTGTGAATTTTACCCCATTTTGTGTCCTTTCTTGCCACGCTTGTTAAGTCAATAACTGCAGTTGTTAAATTAGTAATATGGTTGTTAAGTGAATCTGGCTTCCCATTGACTTTGCTTGTCAGGTCGCAAAAGGGGATCACATGACTGTGGGACACTGCAACATCATAAAATGAGTCAGTTGCCAAGTGTCTGAATTTAGATCACCTGACCACGGGAATGCTGCAACAACGATCATAGGTGTTTAAAACAGTTGTAAGTCCCTTTTTTTCAGTGCTGTTGTAACTTTGAACAGTTACTAAATGAACTGTTGTAAGTCAAGGATTACCTGTAAAATATTTGTCAGTATTGGTACTGAATAGCTATCACCTGCATCACAAGGCATCAGATGAACAAATGAAAAGAGGAGGAATCTGCTAGAGTATGTTTTTTCCCAGTGTATTGCTTTCTAGATCTGTTGAGGTCTATGCTCCCCAATTTCTCAGGTAACATAGAAGAAAATAGGAAGATAGATCTTGCACATGTTCTTTGGGTTGACAGATGGGTTCTTATAAACTCTTTAAAATTGCCAAAGGAAAAAATAATAGATTTTACTGAATATTAGTTTTATGCTGTTGATTAATATTTTTGCATAAGGATGCCATGTAATTTAATGTATATTTGATGACAGCCCCTGTTGTGGGAACACTGTTAGCTATTTACAGTTTATTAGAAGAAATACTGAGTTCCACCAAGTACGTCTTTGCTTTACCTTTGTGTTTTATTGCAGGAATGCTGTATGGCTGTTCCTCTTTCCCAAATTATCTTCATTGAAGAGCAAGCAGCAGGGATAGGAAAAAGGTAAAATATCATCAACAAAAATCTGGGCACTAAAGATTTATTGACCAATTGCTGTATCTTCCTATGCTAGTAGCTATTCAGTCATTTTCCCCCCAGAACAGGAATATTGTAGGGAAAAGTGGAAAGAATATGCCACCTTGATCTTTGAATTCAAAGCCATCTGATAATTGGAAAATTTGATTTGTAGTTCTTAGCTTTCAGAGGTTCATTTGTGCCTTATTTTGACCAAGAATTATGTATCTGTCCCAAATGTTCCAGTAAATATATTTAAAGTGTAGAATTTTTAACTGATTTTTAAAAATGCAAAATGATTTAAAAGTTAGGGAAACTTTGTATTCCCCCACTTACTTTGTGACTTGTTTTAAATGAAAGGTAATCTGAATGAAAAAAAATAAAAATTGCCTTTTGATTTTAGAAATTTATTCTTTAATAACAAAAAATACATGTTCTCCTTTTCTCCTTTTTTTTTTTTTTTTTTGTATCTTTAGTGCCAAAATAGTAGTGCATCTTCATCCAGTAGGTTCCAATAAGGATCCTGGTCCATTCCAGACTAGTAAATACTCATATATCAAGCTTTCTTTCAAAGAACATGGTCAGATTGAGGTAGGTATGCTTTCTAAATGACTGTTGTATAAAAATAACAGGAAGAATTTTTAGTGCAGTTAAAAGAGAGATAAGGGAATTTACTATACAGAATTCCAAGATGATGATGATTATGGTTTGTCGCACAGTAAGCCAGATGTTCAGATGGGATTTGACATTTTTATCCACCTATCGAGTCTTTTCCAAGGTGCTGGGTTAGGCAGATGTTGGTGTTTGATGGTGTTAGAGTATTGTCGCAGGATGGAAGCTGTTTTGAGTAAAGCTGCCTTTTGCAATTGAGTAACGGTGAATTATTATAATATGTTACTATACATTTTTCTGTGTTTTGGGTCAAAGTCGACTGAAGCACTCATTTTTAAATGATTATTATCTAGTTTAGGTTTTATGGAAGCAGCTTTATCTGTTTGTAGCATATCTAAAATACTGAAATGTTAGTTTCAAAGCATTTTTACAATTGCTCACTTTTGGAAATTATTGCCATGCAGTTCTTCAGGAGGCTTACGGAAGAAATGTCTCAGCGCAGATGGGAGAACATGCCAGCTTCTCAAACCATAGATATTGACAGGGCTTCACAGGTATCTGTGCAGTTCCTATTGTTTAGGTATCTCATTTCTAAATAAGATTGATACTTAACAGATGATAAAGAAAACATCAAAGACGAAGAGGCTGCCTGGGAGCATAGGATGTGATGTGTTGTCAAGCAAGTATATTGGATTAATACAATAATAGTTGCAAGTGAACCTCTTTCAAAATAATATAAAACACATAATTGGGTCTTTATTTCATAAAGAGGTACACATTGCATAGTTGATAATTTTGTTATTAGGTAAAAGAGAAAATAATGGTATGCTGAAAAAGATTTTAGGAAATCAATGATACCCTGTCTTTATTTGGATAATGAACTATTATTACAGTGAAATTTGGTTTAGCAGACTTTAAATACAACATACAAATGTCCATTGTATTTGTCATTTTACAAATATGTATAATGGTTACACTGATAACCATTTTAATTAAGCAAACAATCAAGAATGATGGACATCCATTTTCCCTAGGTGTTCTGTTAAATCAAGGTTTCACACGTAGCTATCTACATGAGCCTTAATCTCATCAGTTCCTTTTTCTTTCTCTAGTACAGCAATAAGGAAACATGGAAATATTGCTTCCCTTTTTAACTACCTGGAATTTAGCTTTACCTCTGAACAAAGCATTTTGTCTTGTTTCTGAACAGTGATTTCCTGAACTTTAAAATATAGTTTATGCAGTTTATATCAATGATATACAGTTACAATTAATCCCTTTTGACATTAATTGAAAATTAAAGAGAAGACATCTGCTTTGGATAATAAATGGGAAGTGACAAGTCCATGCCCTGTGCACAATCACTTTGTTCATATATTGCTCAAAGAGCCAGTATGAGAATGTGAAAAGAAACCATATTTTGCCCTAGGGCAAAAATAATTGTATGTGTTGGTTGGTTTAATTATTTATTTATAACAAATTATATAGCAAACTTGGTTTGGTGGTTTATTTTCTCTAATATTACTGAAGTAGTAAGCATTTTCTTTTCCTATGTGTGGTTATCTTTTTGCACCCTACCTACTTCACAGATACAAGACAAAGAAGGCAGAAAGAAGGCAAAACAAACTAGGAAACTGTCAATATTATGTACTTACCTGTCAGCAGAATAATGTCGGTTTTTTCCTGTCTTCTTCAAACCATGGTTTTGGTTGGATACAAAAGACAGTCACTGTGTAGTACTGCTTCTAAATGCAGTTGTCACTGTTTGTTGCATCTTTCCTTGCATTGCTTTTCCATCGTAATTTGTTTATCGTATATTATTCAGAGTGGAAGAATAAGAGCTGCAGGAATTGTTGGCATTGAGAGGAAATTAGAAGAAAGAAGAAAAGAGATGGATAAAAATATTTCTGAGGCAAGTAATTTTCTTCAGAACTATTATAACTGTAATCGTTTATAGTTTACAATTTTAAGGGACCAAATTGCACTCATGTTTTGGAACAGTGGACCTTTCCCAATACCAAATGTTTTGTCACGGATAGGAAAACCAAGGGCTATCACTATTTGGTACAGGCAAAAATAATGGAAATAGAGAATTCTATAAACCTAAAGATTTCCTATTGTAAACAGCTTTTCTTTTTTTAACTTCTATCTTTTGTAACTTTATTCTTTTTTCTTTTGCATATCTTATTTTTGGATGTTCAATTTGGGAGAATATATATTTTGTGGGAAATGGTTGTCCCTGGAAAATCATGTTTTATTATTGGATATATTTCTAGTCATGATTCAGGATTATGTAATGTTTTGTTCAGTGTGGATTATGTTCTTTATCAGTTAAAATGCAGATGGTCCCTTTAGGTGTAGGCCAAACTATTGCTGAACACAAAAGCAAAAAACACAACTAGCCTCCTGCTCACACTTGCTCATTCAAGAAAAGAAACTGTTTATTGTTGCTTTTATTAAACCATAGCCTCTTTTCTCTGAACTGAGGATCCTGGTTCAGCACATACCCTGCTCATTTCTAATATAAGCCAACTTTTAATCATAGGTTTTGACACTGACTTTTATATCAACCTACAGATCTCTGATTCGGGTGATAAAATGAAAGCAAATACAATTGAAATAAATTTCCTGGCCATACAGAGATGCAGGCAAACAAAGTGCTTTCTGCAGCTGGTAGATGCTGAGTTGAATTAAGTTAAGCATCCTGCAGCTCTACTCATGTGTGTCTCTCTGGCTAATTTTCTGCAAATCTTTACAAGAAACAGCCATCTCCTCACTACTGTTCAGCTTATGAACTACAAGCACAAAGGAGGCTCTTTTAGCAGATTTACAAAAATATACCAGTATTGCATTTTTCATATGACCATGAGCCGCATGTAACTCTGCTGTCTCTTTCCTCCTATGTTTATTGGAGGATACAAGGAATGGATGTCAGTTGAGGGAAACTATTGTGAAGTAATGCTAATTTCAGATCATTTAATTTTAAAACCAGTGCCCTGAATTTTAGAATAGACTTCCTGCATCTGCTAGTTATTGTTATTTTTTTTTAAAAAAAGTGATTCCATTAGTTATTTGTCTCAGGAAGTTCCTTTCAGGTGTGTATACATTTTTCTTTGTACTAAAGCCTGAATCATTTGGTAGACGGGTTATTTAAAACACACTGTCTGTTGATCTAGATTTTTTTTCTTTTATTGTTGGGTAAAAAAATTATGTTGTTGATAGCGAGGCTAAATATGCAATTTTAATTAGAATGGTGAGTTGTGCAAATAAATATGTAAAAAAAAATTACATGCCATGTACCCTATTAAATTCTTCCAGATTTTCCTAATGTTAATTTATTTTCAGTTTGTAAAATTATGTATAATTATATGTCAGATGAGAATATTCTGCTTTAGAGTAACTATTTACTTTCAACTCATGTTGAAAATGAGTTGCCAGAAGATAGGAGGCTTTTTAAAGCTAAATCTCTGGTATGCTTTTTTAGTCAGAAATAAATCCATTTAGATTACAAAGTAAAAGCATGTATATAATTATTTCTGTATTAAAATTACTGATACTTGAACTCCAAAAATGGCAACCGATTGTTTTTTAGTTTTTTTAATTTGGGATTTTTAATTTAATTTGGGATTTTTAATTTAATTTTTTTAATGATGAAGTTACAGGTGTGATGCAATTTTATTGCAATATAAAGGAATTATTATTAAATCAGTTCATTATTTCAGGCTTTTGAAGACCTCAGCAAGCTGATGGAAAAGGTAATACCACTTTATTAGTAAGCATGCTGATTAACTGGGACTACAGAAACTAATTTTATTCTACATAATAAAATAGGGGAGGGACGTTCTGGGACTCAGCTATGTAGAAGTGTAAGGCATCATTCTATATATATCAATACATGCACGTATCATAAATAAACTGTTCTTTATTTGAATGTCATAGCTTAATGATTTCTTGTGATGTTGTATCAACTTAAGTGAAATAATGACAGTAGGTCTGGATCAGGGGTGTCAAACTCTTAGTGTCACATTGTTGTCATGTGATGTATCGTGACTTTTCCCCCTTTGCTAAAATGAGAGTGGGCGTGGCCAGCGTGAGACACATCTGGCCCGCGAGTTTGACACACCTGATCTGCAGTTAATTCCAACTCAGTAACACCTAACTGGATTGTGAAGGAATGGAAATGCCAGCCAAACCTAATCCAAGAACTCTCTTTCCTAGCTTTGACCTGCTGAACAGTTCAGCACTCAAATTTGTTCCATGAAGAGTGATCTCACAATAAAGGAGCAATCCCATCGTGATTTTGTGTTTTGTTTTGTGTCTTATAGGCAAAGGAAATGGTGGAATTGTCCAAATCAATCGCTAGCAAGATCAGAGAAAAGCAGGGTGACATCACTGAAGATGAGGTCAGCTAATCTGCTAAATTACGATTCCTTCATCATTCTAACTGGTAAAACAGCTCATTTTTCGATAAACTAGGTCACTGTAATTCGTTCAGTGAATATTGATAAACAAGTGTTAACAAGGTAAACAAGATTAATATTATGTAAGTATAGCCAATATAGTGGGGTGCCATGTTCACAATACCGTTGCATGATATTGCAAGTGTGGACTTAATCAAAATTCCATTTGATTCCATTTCTGTACTTTATCTTACTCTTGAGTTGAAAACTCTTTCCCGCCATCCCAAGCTTAAACACAAAGCTGAGACCCCCATATCAATAAGGGAAGCTTCTCAAAAGAGAATATTCTCATGGAAAATCTGCCAATTCACTGTGGATTAGCAAGTTTCCTCAAATCTGTTTATCAGAAAGTAAGCGACAAAAGAATGATGGGATCCTGCTACATTTTTTTCTAATATGCCAGGTGTACATCATGACCATGTCAGGCTGAGGAACATTTCTTTTAACTTCCTTCCTTCCTTCCTTCCT
>JAEANM010005147.1:0-19944 GCA_017656035.1 Myanophis thanlyinensis
AAAATAAATAAATAAATAAATAGGTACTTGTATTTTGTTTTTAGTTCAGATTTTCCCTGTCCAATGAAGACTGACAATGCTTTCTTAGAACTGAAGACTCAAACTGAAACAATGCAGCAATGGCTTGGAAATATACAGCTTGGTGGTATGGATTTATTTAATCTGAGTACATTACATTTGTATACAACAATTAATTCTTATAATGAAAATTTGCAGAAAAACTTTGTGGACATATCCAATAATGATAGAAAAGATAGAAAATTGCTTTGGGGATGGGTTAGAGAATATGGGGGAGGTTTTGAAGTGTAAATCTGCTCTAGAGGGAAGTTGCTTTCTAAGTCTGTTTACAGCAGAAGAAAGGCATAGTCCTTGTATATATTCAAGCATACATATATTATAATATTATTAATAAGTTGCAATTGGGAGAGGATAGCATGTTTGATATTAATATAAGTTGCTTTATTCTTTCCAAATATTTTCAGAAACAATTAATATACATGTATGTATGTATGTATGTATAAGTTAGGAATGGGAGTGGTGGAATCACAAGGAGCATACATTATATTCTCTGTCTTCATGTCTGAGTTGAGATATGTTTATTCATCCTTAGCTGAATTTCAAGTTTGATTCCTTGATTATAATGCAGAGTTCTGGAATGTAGGAACCTGCTTTTAAGTGATACAAAATGTTTCGACGTTTGAATGAAAACAAACAGGTGTTCCCGAATTGATCACATTATAATCTGAAAATAAGGGAAAAAAGAGTACTAATTACTCTTTCAACAAAAATTAAAATTGTCCAGATATGTCCTTAAAATTTGTTACTTTAATTCTTAAGTAATTTTTTTTTCATCTTTTGAAACTAAAAATTTTATTCTCTTCAAAAAGCTTAGGTATTGCTTGGAAATATATATAATAAATAATTATTAGCATTAGTTTATATGTGAGAGGGGGGGAAAAGAATAATAGGAACAGACGGGAAGGAGGAGTTTTCTTTCCACTGCATCATATTACAGCAGGAATTGAAAGAATAAAAACGTACAGATGTAATTTAAAACTATGGTAGTTAAATCTTAAGCATCTTTAATTACTAAGAAATCCTTGGGGAATTGAAACTAAGGATAAACAGTTAGGATTATCTGAATCCTTGGATAATGCTCTTCTCAATTCTTGTTCCTAATTGTGTTTCTACTTTGACAGAAGGGATATGTTGATTCATATACTTTATCAGGATAGTTGTTGGGATTTATTTTTACCACTCCCTATCCATATGCTTATCTTATCTTTACCTTATAATTAGGTGTTTTCTAATGCAGGAGACTGACAGAAATCTGATCAGGGCTGAATGCTGGAGAATTGAAATTCAAATTCTAAGTATTGTCAATAGAAATATTATTGCTGTTCACTGGGTTTCATACTTAGGAAAACAGTTTACACAGTAAGAAATCTAGTTTATTTATATGTTATCTTAATCAGATGATTTAAATAGAATTGAACTTTGTTGAACATTTTCATATTTGAATCAGATGCAGATTAAAAATATATGCTGTATCAGTTATGTATGAAAGAGTTAACCTCATTTATTTTTAAAAGAAAATGTTCTCTTCTTTTTTTAAGGACAAATTCTATCAATGCATTTCCAAAATGATTAAAATGTTATTTTGCTACTTCAGTTCAGGTATCAGAACCTTCATATAAAATAAATGGGGATTGTCGGTTCTATCTCGATATGCCTCAAGAGGCTCTAAAGACAGCAAGAAATGGTTCACAAAGTAAAAATTCTCCTGATTCTGCACCAACTGTGGGACCACAAGAATTAAGAAAATATACGGCTAGATTTACAAGTAAATCTGAAAAGGCACTGCTAGCACCTACATTTGGTCTCCATCTTGTGTCTGAAATCAAAAATAGAGGCAAAGAATTACAGTATGGACACCCAAAACCTCTCCTGCGAAATATCGTATCTCCCCTGAGTGCTCATAGACTGAAACCAATAAGGCAGAAAACAAAAAATGCTGTGGTAAGAACTTTGTACATTTCTAAATAACATCTCTGCAAAAATAAAAAGTAAAATAGAAAAGTAATACTATGATAGAAATTACTTAAGAAAATAATGTGATTATAAATATAAGCATGCTTAAATGTGTCTAAATTGCTAAAGTATAAAATTGTGTTTATGATTAATGTTCATTTTATCTTCTAAAATACTGAACTCCACACATTAACCATTACCTATGACTAGCTCTGTTCTTGCATTGAGTTAAAGTAGATTGATACAAACAATAAATACATATTCAATTTATTTCTGTTGCTTGCAAGCAAAGTGTGCATACTTAGTTCTCAATGCTACAAAATCTGTACCCTCAGGATTTCCCTCAGTGGAAATACAAATCGAGTAATAAGTCCTCAGTGGAATATGAAAATACAATTAGTGTTGGCTGATCTAGCATCTTTATGCAGATACATTTCTGTTCAGATTCAGTACCTAAAAAGATAAAATTGGTATAATCTTGCATGTTTTTGTGGTGCTTAGTGACTATTTTTTGAAGTAATAGCGACAAATATACAGTAACTGGCTTTAACATTTCCAATTCAGTTGTTGGACTCAAAAAGGCTTCTTCTCAATCCTTAATTTTTAATTTTACATGTTTCTCTATTTGTGGCTATTGTTTTTTTCCCCTTTCATCTTTACTTCAAATCCCATGGCTTAACTCTCATGATATTTTTCCATTGATCATCTCCTTTTTTTCTACTAATATCCATGCCTAGTATATTGGTTGTCATAAAACTAATCACTTTTCAGTGACATAAAATAATTTTTTTCTGTTTAGTTTAATAACAATATGTAATATATTATAAATGACTTTTGGGCACTACAGATATGATGCATATTTGCTGAAGGATGGGTTTTTTTAGATTTCTTGCACTGTATTTATTTTGTTGATTTTCAACATATATTCTAGGTGAGTATTCTAGATACAGGAGAAGTATGTATGGAATTTCTAAAGGAATATAATTCACAGCAATTTGTAAAAGAAGTACTAAAGATTTCTTGTGATGGAAATGAGGTAACTAATAATTTATATTTTTTAATTTCAATATTACTAAACTAAATGTTTATGGCAACATTACCATATTATGTAGGATTCAGATGAAGATCTTAAAATCTCAAAATCTTTGTAAAATTTGCAAATGATGTTGATCAATAAAGATAGCAAAGCATTCTAGAGAAAATTAATTTGAATTGAGAACCTATACAGTTTTATTTTAAAATATTCTTTATTGCATAACTTGTTTATTTTATAATTTAGTTTAATGAAACTTTTTTTCCTGTATATTAAGGTCACAGTTTACCATCCAAATGAAGGTATAGGTGTTCCTCTTAATGACAGACCACCGGCATCTCCTGACCACTTAAATATATATAGCTTTGACAACTTGCCAGGTAATTATAATTTCTTTGAGTCATTTAGAATTTGTTTTTCTTTAAAGATCACATTTTTGGATGGAATTTATGACAGGAATCAGATTGATGCAGAATGAAACCAGGAACAAATGGAAGTAATTGATCAGCGTGTATTAGTGCACTGCTGATTGAGGATAAGCCAGTAATCTAATGATTTACAGTGATGTCTTATAAAGTTATAGAATGTGTGATATAATCTTGATAACTTTCCATTTTTTTTCTCAGCTCATTCAGTTTCCTACTATCTAAGTGGTTATATAAATATGCATAGTTCTAAGTATGTATGTGCGTATATGTATGTGTGTGTGTGTTTATATACTGTATATTTATGAATATGTGAATCATCTATCAATTGCATACTGAGGCCTTTTGAAAGTATTGATGCCATAACCATAACTATTTTTCAAATTTTTTTCCTTAATTGTTTTGATAGATATAATTACCCTTGTTTCTCCAAAAAGAAGGCTAGGTCTTATTTTCTTTCAACCCTTGAAAAAATGGTTAGACCTTTTTTGTGGAGGGCTCTAATTATTGAGTCACCTCGTGGCGGTGGCACCCACAACCCCACCAAGTAAGAATCTGCTACTGGCCCACTTCTCTGGCCACTTGCCGCCACTTGCACACATCGTCCCGGCCTCCATTTCACCTTCAGATGCCTTCTGGAAAGCCTTCTGTAGCCGATAATAGAGCTTCGGATCACCCCAGAGCTCTATTATCAGCTGCAGAGGGTTTTCTAGAAGGCATCAGACTGCAAAATGGAGGCCGGGGCGATATGTGCGAGTGACGGCAAGTGGCCGCAGAAGAAGGTGAGGCAGGTGTCAGGGTGTGTAAGGCATGTTAGGTAGGTAGCTCCACCCCTTCCATCTCTATTATAGCTTTTTTTTAACTTTTGTGTCTTGCCCCATCCCCTGTACCCTGGGCTGGGCAGGGTCTTAATTAGGGCCAATTTTATAGGTGGGGCTTAATTTGATCGCATGCACTCAAAAATGTGATAGGGCTTCTTTTCAAGGTGGGTTATCTTTTTGGAGAAACAGGATACCTCCTATTAAATAAATAGCTTTTTTAAAGCATTGTTGTCACTATTTTGCACTTCCAAAGTATACTTTCTGTTTATTACATAAGATGTGAACATTTAGGTAAAACCTCTTACACACTCCTACATACTCTCTCTAATGCACACAATGTCTTTTGTGCATCCCTTCGGCCTTGACCTGTGCCATACCTCTCATGCATGCCCTCAGTATATCATCTCTGACCTGCACTGTGCTCCTCATGGTCCCATTTGCAACCTTATGCACTCACACTGTGCCTCTCTCATACTACCCAACCTTCCCCTACATCTCCATGTATACCCCTTGCTTTCTCTTTCATCTGGCGGTAGTGACTTACTTTCCTGTGGCCTAGACTTTATACTTCCTGCCAACTTCCTCAATTATTTTGGTTGTGGGATGCCAGCCAATGATTGCCTCATTAGGTGTATCGGCCATGCGATTCATTTAACAACAGCAATTGGGGCTGCCAGGATTTGCCATCACTAAGCAATGTGGTTGCACTTTACAACTGCTTTGCTTAGCAATGGAAATTCTAGTCCCAATTGCTATTGTATATCAGTTACTTTTATGTTAATATGCAACAACTTACTAGCCTACCGGCATTGCTTTGCAGTACTAAATTTAAATAGTAAAATAAATTCTAGACTTTTTAAATGGAAATATTGAATTACTGGAATAAACATTAAAGGTTGTTAAAGGACTTTTGCCAATACTATCCTTGAACAAATTGAGATCAGAATTTATGTCACTAAGTGGTCATAAGATGAAACATCATATAACTGCATCATTTAACTATGGTAATTGCAGTAGTCTCAATTGTTGTCAGTAGGCTAGGTTGTCATGTTTCTTCTGCCTGTCACGCTTCTGCTTCAACTCTCTTCAATCCTCTACCCCCCCCCCCCAATCTGCCCTTTAGACCAGCCTGCGCTCCACCACCGCTTATCTGTGATGCTGCCAACTAATCTTGCCTGTTTTCTTCCTCTCCTTAGTATGGAGCCTTTGTCATTGCTGGGCTTGCTGCCACTGCCTCCCCTTCCCTGGCCACTGGTTTCCTGGCTGGCCTGCCCCACTGCAAACAGCAGTCTTGGCCTCCTGCACATTCCCACCAGCATGTCTGATCTGCCTGCTGGAGCTCTTTGTGCCAGACATGGCTCATTGCCTTCTCTGCTGCAGGCCCTGCTCCATTAGTCTCAGCCCCTTGCCTGCTAGGGATTATGCAGTCATGCTTGCCTTCACCCCTCATCATTGCTATCTCCATAAGAGTATTTATTTACAGCCTGACCAAGCAGCCTCTCTTTACAATAAACAAACTTGCTGAATCAAATAGCTTCAGCAGGAAGTTGTCTTGTAAAGAATAAATCCATTGTTGTCTACTGTCCCTGGTGGCAGTTTGCCAATTTCAGGCAAGAATGTTCCAATCCTGCATGAAGATGCCAGAGGTACATTACCCCTGAGATAGAGCAGTTCCTCTTCCATGTATTGTGTTAGTCAGGTGCCACTGAAGTTTCTTTGACTTTTATGGTTCTTTGGAGAGAAGCTTGTTATCTTGACCGGTCTCTTGGAATAACTTTACTTTTTCACAGTTCTGTCATCCTATTAGAAATGCCCAACAAACAATCCTTCCCTTTCCTTTCCCTCTCATAGTCTATAGGTTACCCATCTTAAATATCTGACTCTGGGCAGATAACACTATTTAAACACAGTTAAAAACATAACAAATCAATAAGTAACATATATGGCTGCCAAGGCAGAAAATCAACACATCAGTAGAAGTAGTTGTGATATGGGTTCAACCACACATTTGGTTAAGTAGCAAAACCAGGTCTTTACGGCCTTAGATCAGCAAGTCAAGTTCCCAAAGGGATGATTTATCAGGAGCACTGCATATTAATTCATAGAGGCTTATTTATTTATTCTGGCAGCTTGTTCAAAGTTTTTTCAAGTAACTTTAGTAGGCACCATATTATTTAAAGTTTACTGCCATATGCTTTCTGTATAATAATAAGTAAGGTTGCCAAAATGATTTGTACATTTTCTTATCAATTTAAAATAACAGCAATACATAAATATGTATATGTATGAAATTTGGAATTATGGCCCATATGAGATATATCAAAACAAAGGAACAGAAATGAAATGTGGAATGATTTACATATAGGGATGAAGAGCATAGGGAGAAATGATTTTTTTCCTTAGGTTAAAATCAAGATATATTAGCTTGTTATAAGTAAAAAGATAAACTGAATGGTAACAACTTCTTTTTCTTTCTTTTAGAGAAGTACTGGAAAAAGTATCAATATGCTGCCAAATTTGTGCAGTTGGTAAGATCCAAAACACCCAAAGTCACCTTCTATACAAGATATGCCAAGTGCATGTTGATGGAAAATTTGCCTCCTGCAGATGTGGAAATTTGTTTTTATGATGGTACATGTCCTTCAGTTTTTCTGCACATTCCCTTCAGCTGTTAAGTTTGCAATTAAACTATTACTTGACTTTATACTACTAATAGGTCCTTAACATGTATATTTTAAGGAATTTTGTTAATTGATTCATGATACACTAAATATAGTAAAACTTTTTAAAAAGTCTCAAAATTGAAATTAATATATTTGGCTATAGTATGCAGGACCCTACTATATATGTTTTTCTTATGCTTTTTTATAGCAACAGCACTTAGACATATGTACCACTTCATACCGTGTTTCTCCCAAAATACACCTGGGTCTTTTTTTTTTTTAATCCCCCAAAAACTGGCTAGGACTTCTTTTTTAGGGGTGTCATAATTTCCCCCATACACACCTTGCCTGTCCATGGGGCTGCTTCTTTTGCAGACAAAAAGATGCATTCGGGTGGCGTCAAGCAGCTGCAGAAGAAGACGTGTGCATCGCTCTTGCCTCCGTTTTGCATCCAGATGCCTTCCAGAAGGCATCTGCAGCTCTGTCATCGGATGCAGAGGGCTTTGCGGAAGGTATCTACAGCCGATAACAGATCTTAGGATCACCCCGAAGCTCTATTATTGGCTGCAGAGAAAGGCTTTACTCCAGTTTGCCAAAAAGTCTCCATCCGAATGCTGAAGGTTTAGAATGCAGGCTCTTTCGCTCGTGGTAGGAAAAGGGGGAGGGGGATTTTGCTGCATGTCATTCATTCCTCAAGCTCAGCTCAGACTCTGGGAAGGATGACATGCATCAAAATCCCAAGGAGGCAAGGAGTGCGGTTCCTCCAGGAAAAAATGGTCCATGCCGGTTGCGCCCAGCACGCCCACCGGCTGCCCGCTCCTCCCCCAGCCAAGAACAACCTTCCGGCCTAGGGGAATGTGCTCTTTTCGGGCGTTGGTTAAAAAGTCTCCATGGGGGAGGGGGTGTATCAGAGATCATGGTTATGTGACTGAGGATGCTGTGGTTTGTAAAATTATGAGGACCTATCATAAGTACCATTCATTTAGTGCTGTCATAATTCTGAATGGACACTGGAATGAGTGTTCATAATCTGAAACTAAAATATTTCCTTACATTGATTTAAAAGAGAATGTCTATTCCTGTGCAATTTTTTTGTAGGAAGTTTTGAAGGCAGTGAGAAACTTGTATTCCAATATCTTGTATTTCAAGATATTTATTCTGCAGGCAGACAAGATTGCATTTGTGTTTTATTCTGGTACTGAATAATAAACTGTTGGAAATTTTCAAATGCATTTTTATTTTCTTTTAATATGCATCAAAGAGTATGAGAATACATTTCCTCTGCTGGACCATTTTTTTCCTTTCTAGGGGCAAAAATACACAAAGCAGCAGGAGCAATACGAATCATTGAAAAATCTGGAAAAGCCTATACAATAAGAGAAGAAAATGAAATTTTACAGAAGGATATACAAATATATGTGCATCATGCAAATGAGGTGAATATTGTTTATATTTTAAAAGATGGAGGTGTGAAACTGCATTTTCCAATTCATTCTATTTTGTTTCAGCTCTATGTTTGTGGTTGAAAAATTGTAAGAAGTTGTGATAGACAGTTGGGGCAAATGAATCAGTGAAAAATAATGTCACTTGGTAAACAGTCAGTTTTAATAAATTGATCAATTTCAGATATATAGGTTTAAATTCCCTTTTTATAGAATTATCAGTACTTTCCACTGTTATTGCTGTTGTCCACTGTACTTCTGTTCCATCATAAAGGAACAAAACTATATTATCAGTGTAATTTTAATGTGCCTGTATGTATACATTTCTTTATTTTAATAGGCTCATCGCATTTGCCTTGCACTAGAAACTGCTATTCTGGCAGAAGAAAGAAGTGAAAGTGTTCCATTTTTCCCCATTATTGTTGGTCGGTAAGCTGTCACCCTTAGTGTTCTTCATTTTCCAATATAATTGCTTCTCACATGGTTGACACTTTTTATAGAGATTTTCATGTATGCTTTCATGTAGAGCTAAATGTATCTTTTCTCCACCTCAGTAAACCAGGAAATCCCGAATCTCCAAAAACTTTAACAAGTATAGCCCCATCTTTGATGAGTGCAGCTTTGAAGAGAGATGTTGCCAAATCTGAATCTTCAACTCAAGCCTCTAATATTAACCTATCTGTAAGTAAGCACATGCACAGATCATTCTTTTATTATGAGATTTAAAAAAATATATACTATAAAATTAAAATTTAATTTTGGTACCCACCCAAGATTATTTAGAGAGGCTTGAGCAATGATGTTGAGGTGCATAAAGACCTTCTTGGCATATAGTTAATGAAATTAAATTATTTTGTTAAACAGTGAAACCCCTGGCAAAGTTTGATCTATTATTGCAATCTTATATTTCCATTAATACATTCTAGATGTGCTATGAAGGATCTGCATTCACAGAAGCTACAGCTGAATCAAAGAGCTCTTCTGGTAGCTCCAATGACTCTATTCCACATTCAGCACAATTGCTAAAGTCTGTCTTTGTAAAGAATGTTGGCTGGGCTTCTCAGGTGAGTCTGTAATTCACTCAGAAAAAAAAAAACCCAATCAAAAAACCCAATGATCACAGTGAAGATGGAGGAGAGAGCAAATTACAAATTGATATGTAAAGCTGTAACTCTGTTCTCTTTCTGCCCATGTTTTTATATTTCCTACAGACTAGGTTGTAGTTAATACTAGAACATAATATTAGCCATTAGTTTCTTAATGTACTTGAGATACATAAAAATTACCAGGATTACAATGTATATGAATAGGTGCATGAGCCAGTATATAATTAGCCAAAAATCTGATTACACCTTGCCCAAATAGTAGGCAACACTATTTGCACTGAAAAATGAATGCAGTGATTTCTATCCATTCCAATTTTTTGTCTCCAGTGGAATGAGTTATTTCTCTGAATAAATTACTACTTTGAAACAAAACTAAATAACAAAGATTGTTTCTCATTTAAGCCTGAAGCCAGGTCCTAATTATGAAACCACTTTAATATAAAGTAGTGGTCTTACAATGTGTGATCATTTTTTTTAATAATAAATTCTTGTTGAGTTCAATTCTTGTTAGGTAAACAGCTATTTTATAGACTTCTGTATGTGAAATAATCTATTTTCTTCTAGTTGACAAGTGGGGCAGTATGGGTTCAATTTAATGATGGATCCCAATTGGTTGCTCAGGCTGGTGTTTCCTCTATTACTTACACATCTCCAGCTGGTGACACAGTTAGGTATGTATCAGTTTTGTTATTGTTAATAATCCTTCAATAAATATCAGTCTCTATATTTTATATTTTCTCATTTGATTTCTAAGCAAGAGTGTGGAGACTGGAGATTTTAGTATGAGGGAAGTTCCAAGCAAGGTGATTTTTTGTAAAGTCAGTGCGTCAATTTTGATAAAAAAATTAATTATTAAATTTCAGTTTGAAAATTCTGATATTTTACTTTCTCCATTTGTTTTTCATCAATTCAACTGTCTGTTATACTGCTACACTGTACATCTATATTATTTTTAAAACGCTTTGACAGAAAAAAACTTATGTTTAACAAATAATCTGAACTAAAATTAAGAGAGAGAAAAGAACCCCCCTAAAAACAATAACCGGAAAACCACTAACTAAACAATAAAAATGTTGTGTATGTATATTGAGAAAAATATATACATGTCAAATTAGTCAAATGCCAAATTATATTTGTCAATTTGTTAATCATCATGATTCAATTTTTAAATGGAAAATTAAATCTAGACTGTCTGAATCATATAGTTTTGATCTTGCTTGTCCTTTAAACTGAACTAATTCAGAGGCCAAGTTGAAGAAAGTAATTAAGCCATTCTTGGAAGCATTTCACATGATGTCTTCTAAGAGTACAGGAGCCACTTTTTTACAAGCTCATACCATAATTATGCTGTAAGCCAGTTTGTTCAATTTGAACATTTTATAAATGGACAATCCTCGTATTGTACGGTAACATTTTTAATGCAAAAGGTGAAAACTTGTGGATTCCAGTTTGTTCCTCTTTGAACCTATATATCTGATTTTTTTTACTTTTAATAAAACAAAATTAGAAAACTGGCCTGCAAAGCAGAGCACCAGCTTTCAACATATTTAGTGGGAGAATGCTTTAGGGCAGGGGTGTCAAACTGGCGGCCCGTGGCCTGGATATGTCACATGTAGGCCACGCTCACCCCAGCTCTGCGAAGGGGAAAATGTTGCAAAATGTCACATGAAGGCAATGTGACGCTGTGAGTTTGTCACCCATGCTTTAGGGGCTCCAGAAAGGTAATTCAGCAGAAAATAGCCTAGTTCACAAATGAGTTCTTAGTAACTGGTTACACCCAACACCATAGTTGTCATTTTAGGAATTTATCATTCACATATGCTCACAAAATCCAATATTATTGTACTTGTGTTTTATTGGCTGTGCACCGCCCTGAGTCCCTAGGGAGAGGGGGCGGTATATAAATCAAATCAATCAATCAATCAATCAATAAATATTGTCTGGTTCAGTATGGTTGTTTATCTGTTTTAAATAAATTGAATGAATTAGAAATTACCATCACTTAGCAAGATCACAAATGGAAACTTTTTAACCTTTTGATACATAATTAATTCCTGACTAACTCTGCATCATAAATGAAGATCTTGCTTACACAAGTTATTCATAAGTGGATTAATATTGACTTTCTTAAATTCTATTGTGCCTCAGAATATTGTAAAGAATCACTTGTGCTTAAGAGATCTCCATCTGCTAGTCAAGGATAACCATCCCGAGTATCACTATAGATTACCCCTCCCATCACTCCATTGCACTGAAACATAGGTGGGAATCCATTGTCAAACCATTTTAGGTTTGCACTAGAATTAATATAGTTTTGAGAACTAAAACCTACCCCCAAATTGCAAGAGTTCAGTATGATTTTGGTCCCTTCCCAAGTATTCAATGCAATTCTTATTTACTGTAAGATTACTTCTATTACATACTGGAATTATGTAAAAAACAAAAAGTGCTATCCCAAAAGATTAAAACTGAAATATTGGTATTTTCTTAGGTATAGAGAAGATGAGAAACTGCCAGAATTCATCAAAGAAAAGTTGCACTGTCTGTCTTCCATTCTGGTAATGTTTACCAATCCAGTTGGCCCCCACTGACAAACTGCATATGACAAATTTAAATAACTCAGTGGTAATACATTCTTTTATACTCACAGTAGTACTTACCTCAAAAAATCCAGACTGGTTTTTCCTGACTGGACTTGATGTATAAGTGTTCTACTTTTAAAACATTAAAGCAAAATTACTTGCATTTCATGTAATTTATAGAAAAATCCTGTAACCATCTTGGTTTTCCCCCTACAAATGTATATATGTGCGTGTTCTGTTTTCGCAGCTCTGAAGAAAAAACACCTGCTATTGCAATATATGCCTGTAAATATTTTGTATTTTATGCTATTTTCCGATATGAAAAGTATTGTTTTATGATTGTTTTATATTTTTGTAACTTTTTAATGAAATATCCCTGCAAAAGTGTTAAAAAATAAATGCAGTGATAATTTAGATCCCTTGATTTATTTAACACAAATGTCTAGGTATGCACAGTGATACTAGCTTACTAATAAAACTCTACAGTAGAATCCATATGTTTTGTACACTTGCATGCACTCCAAGTATCAGGTTTATAATGGTTCCAGTGTTGTATTATTTAATTTGGGAAAAGAAACATTGTGGCTGAAACATTCCTGAGGATGTTCTATCCCTAGGTTTGTTTTGTAGTTTAAAGGGAAATTGAAAGTTCAAACAGGAATAATATAGTAAAAAAAAAGTTTGGCCAACAGAAGTATTTGTCTTACTTTCTTTGCATTGGAAACAAGGCTGAAACCCCCTCCTATAGAACTGAAAGAGTTCTGGAGAAAATAATCTGTCTTTCAATTGTAAGTTTCAAAATAAGAGAGAGGTCAGAAAATAAAATATAAAGCAAACTTCATCACAGACCTATATGATTTTATTATCTAGCAGTTATATGGCATTTTTACTTGCTTGTATCTATATTACATTTAACTGATCAATAAATAAACATCACACACATAATACAAACTATTATATATTTATAAACAACCATATCCTAAGATGTTGAGGAAGCAGCATAGCACATTTCTTGACATCAGATAGGATTAATTGCCATTTCTCTCCTCTAAAACTTTTTTTAACCACTATGAAACAAGAAGCATGAGGACTTTCATTAACATTCTCAATTATCTTCTTTGTGAAGATCACTGTAAAATACATTGTTTCACAAACTGAAAAATGAAAATAGAAGGAATTTTTACCATGGCTATACAATGTTTTAGTTTCAATCTCCATGGTGCTTCAGAGTGGAAGAAAGCACTAAAATAGTAATGATCTGCTATACTTTGAAGTAATCCCACTCTTTTCCAGGATAAAAGCCGCTTTAAAATGTTGCAAAAATATTGGAGACCAAGATTGAAATATTGTACAGTCCTGGTTTTTACATTGTTCACTATTGGTAGACAGTTCAGTGAAAAAAATGTGGAAATGAGAATATATCCACATATATTATACTTTTTATAAAGACTTTTATATAGACTTTTATTTATTTGATTATGCTTTGACTCAGATGAACAGAAACAAAAAGAGTTTTGGATGAAACAAAACCAACAGGTTTAGATTGATTTTTGTGAAGTGAATAAGCCAAGACTGGTACCCGTTTCCCTTTCAGTTTCCACTGTAATACAGCCCCCAAATAATGGTGTGCCTCATATCTTCCATCACACTGTACAGTATTCCTAATATTTTCCTTCCCTATTACTTTCCTGATCTGTCATTGCTATCTTTGACTTTTCCTCATTCTCATTTACCTTCCCATCAAACAGTTCAGCCCAGATACCTGCACTTTAGTATTTAGTTGGAACCAGATAGTGCTATAGTATTTCATTTTGTTTCAGAATGAAACTCATTTAAGAGATCAACTGATACCAGCTGTGTCAAGCACAAAACAATTTATAAATTCACCATTTTCTATACCCTTATCCAAAATCTTATTACAAAATACATCTGACATCAACAGATTTCTAATTTGCGATCTGGAAGTCCTGCTTGAGGACCATGTATGAGACATGGAATGGTGCAAGATAGCTTTAAGATGAAAAAGGTTGCATTTTTAAGAAAACCAAATCTAAAATCAATTTGGTTACACTGTTGCACAATCAGGAAAAAAATAACTTCAACACTGGGCAATTATCATTTAAAGCTTTTTTTTCAGTTTAATATGATGAAGACATTTCATAATAAGTTAAAGTTTTACAGTTCAGAAAGTAGTGATTTAGATTCTTGATGTAACAGTGGAAACCTCACATACCTACCTCAGTAGCCTCCAATTATTAAATCTGAGGATTCTACTATCAGTTTCAGTGCTTATCTCTATTACAAGTACTACATCAACATTCTTTATTTTTACTTTTAATCTTGATCTCATTTGAACCATTTTTTTTAAATATAAAATATACACTGAATGAGTGGGAAATCCCAAAATAAATTATGTTACAAAATATCAACATTAATTTCTGCTTTTTTACTTAAAATACATTCAATTTAAAAAAGCCAACCAACTATAGAAATGTATAAACGTTAATCATTCTCTTTAAGACATGATTCACAGAATCAATATATTTTAAATATATGCAGTATATATAATTAGAACTAGTGCCATCTCTTAAAAGTATCTCTTAAAAATATTATTACTGTATCACAGTATCATTTCCAGTATTAAACTGATATAAATCTGGTGGTAGAAATACTGTCAGTCCAGGGGAATGATAATTCTATAAACCACCTGCCAAAGATGCAAAATACTGAAAAGAGCAAATAATGATTAAAGTAGAAGAAGACTGAGCAGAGGTAGTTAGGAGATCTGTTCTTGTAGGCTTTCATATCTGACTGAAAATGCAATAAGTCTCTTGTACACTACTTCAAGTAGTAAGAGAGAAAGAACAACAATTCCACAGATGAAACCAAATGCCCAGCGGGGTCCTAAGGAACTGTAGAGTTGACTGACAAATACAGGGCCCAGAATACGCGCACCACTTCCACAAGCAGTTAGCCATCCCATATAAATGCCCTAAAATAAATAAGATTAGTGTTAATGACAGGTTTTAATTCTGAAATATTCAAACAAAATCTATTATCATTCTCCAAGTTTGGCACAAGCAAACTAGCTCCATCATTGTCATCATTAGTAATAATAGCAGTATTAGAATTTATGAGATGGCCTGATTATCAAGCAACTCGAGGTGGAATATAAGCTAAGTTAAAAATAGTATAATATTAAAAGAACAAACTATCAAACAACCTGTAAGGAAATACAAACTTTAAAACAGATTGTAGCACATTCATAAATTCATGAAACTTAAATATTTATTTAGCATTTTTATTAGTTTAGGATCAGCACTTTTATGCAACTGAGGTGATAATGCTACTGAGGTATTGATGATACCAGTTATAATTATTGCTTACTATGTTCTCGATGGAATTGTATTAGTGCAAAAGATACATTGTATGTTTATTATAACACAGGTGATTTTTTTGAATCTGGAGTCCTCATATTACATTTGGTAATAAAATATAGAATGAGCTTTAAAAAAATTCATGAAATTCCTCTGCCCAAGGCCTGATGGAAGATCCAGTTTTCTATAGGATAATAATAACTTTTAGTAAAATGGTCGCGGTCCCAAAAAAATCTTACTGTCCCTCATACATAAAACATTCAGTAGCTCAGCTTTACTAAAAATTGTGATAATGTGAAAGCATAAAAAATTAAGTTCTTTGATGAAATAAGACTATTACAGGAAGCAATTCATAACTGTACTGCACCAAATCATGTGAGCTGGATGATAAAATACACTGATGCTATGTAGTTTTGATTAACCAAAGCAAGAAAAAAATCCCAGTTCCAAGCTCAGTAATCTATTACTTGGCAACTTATTTTCCAAAACTGTTAAACCTGTTAAAAAAATATCCGCCTAAAATTAAATCTTACCTGAGGTGTTGGCCCTAAAATTTTTGAATATAGAGTATATGACATCACATTACAGGCTGGATAGCCCAATCCTATTAGAATGTCAGAAGTGATATACTGTCCCAGATGAATTACTGGAGTATAACTGCACCAAGACTGTACACTAGGACATCCTGTTGCTTCAGCTGTATTATTGGATGAAAATTCAATTTGTGACATCCAGAAAAATGCAGAGGTTTCACCAAAGATCTTCCTTGGAGTAGAATTATTCTTTATGTCTGAAAACATACAAATAAATACTATATGGCCAAATGTATTCATCAAAGACCTTAAAATAATTCAAATATTTAAATTTATACCTGCCCATTGGATATTAGGAAACTGATTTCCCCAAGGTAACAGAACAAAGAATCCAACCAAGATAATGACTAGACCTCCATAGAGGATTGCACGTTCTCCAATCCTGTGGAATAATGTAAACAAATTACAGTACCCATATTTTATCCAAGGAAATTTTTCTATATTCAAATCCTGAGTCCTTTGTTCGTAATGATTTAAGTATCAGCGATATTACATAAGTTGATCACTATTGGAGAATTGCATTTACACTGTATTCTAGGATTTATCACTTTTTGAAATCAGATATTTGTGAAAATAAATATACTGAAACAGTATAACTTGAACATATTACCTTTTAGAAAGTTCTTTAACTGCTAAAAACACAACCACTGATTCGATGCCAACAGCACCAAGAATTAAGCCATTGATAAACACTGCTTTTTTTCTGGTCCATGCATACATATCCATTGTTAATGGTGTAGCTATGCTAAAAATACAATAAAAGATGTATTAAATTAAATATTGTAGAGAACTTTCTGAATTTCAGTGTTCACCAACTATCTAATTGAAACTAACAACTCTGAAACTGAATAAAAACTGCATGAAGCATTTGTACTAATAGCATAATACAAAAAGTGCTACAAATAGAAATGTTTCAAATTGAAAATCATTTAAAGAAAGATATTGGTCTTTGAAAAAAAAATTAAAGACTAAAATACAAATTAATAAGTTTTTATAATAAAATTTTACGCAGAAAACTGAAAGATGTTTAATATTTCACAAAAATATAGTATGAGAAGAAAAATAGCAAGAAAATTTATATAATTACATAAAACTATGAAGAAAAAAATTCTAGTTAGAAATGTATGACAATATAGTTGAATATGTATGAATTATATAATTATATAACAAACATGATTTTATGAGACATGCCATTTCTATATTTACAGCTAGAACAATATTACTTTATCCAGTTGGACTATAGATTATTTTCTAAAGTATATGCTTGATAAATTTTTCCTTGATAATGCATGTGTTATCCTTCTATGAAATTTTGTCTTAAAAACTCAACTTGTGATTTATTCTGAATTCTGAACATAAATTTATTTAATAACACATACACATAGAAATCAGAAAACCATGAGTTCCAGTTCCATTTTAGCCAAGACAGCCAATTGGATGACCTCCACTTGACAGGATTGTTGTGGGGGGAAATAGGAGAAAGGTGTGCTGGATATATTCAGTGCTTTGAGTTATTTGTAAAAAGTAATAAAGGTGAGACATAAACAAATAATACCCCAAGTAGGAAGACTGATAGTGAAGTTCATGTATGTCTGGATGTATTAAATGTTATGATAGTAAGAAAAAGCTATTGTAGGAAATCTTGCAGCACACTTTATTCACAAAATTATGAAGAAATGCAAGAAAGTTTTTTAAAAAATACGAAAAACCAAATACTTACGTTTCAAAAACTGCAAAAATAAATAGGATAACAAAGAAAAGAAAGTTTGTTGATACCACAGCCACATGGTCAATGTATTGCTGATTATCTTGAACCAGTTCATTATTTTCTGTATTTAAAAAAAAAGGTAACTGATAAAATAAAGACTTATATAGCATTAATATAGATGCAATTATTTTGAAAAAGTCTTATTTCATGCAATATGCATGAGATTTATGGACATAATAGACATGCAGCTCCCTTAGCCCTCCTTTAATGGCAGAATAAGACAGGAAGCTATAGCTAAGTATAATTTCCCATTTCATTAGAACATGGTACTACAGCTGATAATGCAAGGAAGAATCTAGCATGTACATTAGAATTATGGTTAACTGCACTTTTCCTATTTATTGCAACATTTGCATGAAAAAAGAACAAAATAACAGCGTTCATGAATTTTGTTAATCATCTTAACATGACAAATAAAATTCAAACTAAGCATTCTCTCCTCCAATTAACATAGCAGAAGGTATCTAAGATTTGATATTACTATTTATCTACAAGTTGCATTGTAATAACACAGGAATTCATTCTCACTGCACATATATTCATATCCATGACAAATTGCAATCATTAGTGAACCATCTAATGTAATAAATTTGATTTGAAGTTGTTAGAGACATATATCACCTGTATCCTTCACATATCATTTATTTATTTAATCAAATTTATATACCGCCCCCTCTCCCTAAGGACTCGGGGCGGTTTACAGCCGATAAAAAACACAGATTTGCACTATTCCTAACTATATTAGCAAGTATATTAAAATATTATTTCAAATTACCTTCAGTTTCAGTATTAATACTATTTTGTGGTCGTCCCATGTCATCTACATGATGCTCTCTAAAAATTAAGAGATTGTGTGAAACTATAATTGAATATGCCAAAGAAACTTTCAGTATAATTAACAGTTTTGTGTTGAAATAATGTTATCTGGCAAAATTCTTTGTTAATTCAATTATGCGACTTATCTTGTTTTATGGATAGTCTTATAAACACTCGGCTTAAATAACTTGAGAATAGAATACTGTAGAAGTAGTTGTATGTTATTTTAGAGAATTATACTCATTGATAAGATAAATTTATCAAAATAAGATCTGCAATATTATTGATCAAGAAATACAAGAAACTACAAAATCCACAAATTACTCTTTTCATTCTTTTCTTGGTTCATAATAGGATCTAGAGAAACTAAATAGACTAAGAAGAACAGATTTTATGTACAAATTGAAAGATCTTTCTTATAAACATTCATAAGTTTTAAAATTTCTAATTACCTAAATATAGCAATTATCAGAACAATATTAATAATTCCTAGAAGACTTCCAAATAAAACTGGAGCTGTGTACATGTTCAACTGAAGATAAATTGTTTTCCATGAGATTCCTTTTTCCCCAATAAGTGAAAAGAGAGTCTGAAAAACTAATAGAAAATACATTTATACAACTTTATTTTAATAGTAAGTATACCTGATGTTAATTATAAATATATATATATATAGAAATTTTATTGCAGCAGCTAAAAATTTACTGTATTAACTAAATAAAAAAAATCAATTAGTAAAGTGTTCAACTTCTGACTAAAGAATCCCCAAATAATAAATTACATAGTTCTTTTAGTGTTTGTATTAATAATTTTCTTCCTTGACACACACTGCTTCAAATTTTATTTATCAATAAACAGTCTGTAAAAAAAACTAAATGAAAATTGGAGTCTGAAATCAAATTGGGACCACATTCTGTTCTTTAAAATTCAAGTCCTATTTATAAATAATCTTGTACTACTGTATTACTATGTTTTATATAGCAAATTAAAGTTTAAATATGTATACATAGATTAAAAATGGCAGTATTTTCCTCCTGCAACTGATTAATGAATCACTTGAAGAAAATGAGAATACAATGCAGATTTGTACCTGGTCCCAGTATGAATCCCACTGCCTGGCAAGCACTAGTGTTTGCCATGGCATTAGTTCTTTCAGTAAGAGAGGTGGCACCAGCAATATATGAGCGAACTACTGCCACATTTCCTAAAATAAAACAAAACAAAACAAGAGTTTATCTGGAAAACCTAAGGCATGTACGTACGTATCTATCTATCTATCTATCTATC
>JAEANM010005148.1:0-19943 GCA_017656035.1 Myanophis thanlyinensis
TCTCCTCCATTTTACACTTTATAAGAAGGATTTGTTGCTCTAGTAGTTCTCAGTTCTCATTGCTCTCTGGGTATACCGCCTACAGCTCCTTCTTTTTCAATTGCTACACCTTCCTCTTGGAATTCAATTAGCGACTCTTCTTTTCTTGATCCTTCCTCTTTCTCTTTAAAGATGAGATGGAATAATTCAACTATAATATAATATAATTTTCAGCCAGGAAATAAAAAAAAAAGAAAAAAACCTTTAAAAGGTGAAAACAGTGAGCTCTCCAATAAAAAGATTGGCAAAAAGAAAAAAAGGAGAGAAAAAAGAGAATCCTAGTCAAAAGAGACTTTCAAAAGAGTTATTTAGAAAAGAAAAATTAGAAAGGAAAAAAAGCAGTCCAGTTTAAAATTGAAATTTTTTTAACAAGTTCCAAGTTCCAATAAAAAAGAAGAAAAAACCTGCAGTTTAATTTAAGCTTAATTTTGATGCTTAACCTCTTTTATCTTCACTTTTAGTTTCATTTTAAATCATTTAGGATGTTCTCTCCAATAGTAAGTAGAAAATGATCTCACCCAACTGACACACTTTCTCTCCAGCTTCCTTTCTTCCGGAGCTGTCCCAGCTTCAGCAGCTTAATGACTGCCTCTCCACCACCAGAAAAAAGGACTTCTCCTGAATCTACCAGGGATGTTGCGATGCTCCTGGGATTAACAGGATGTGCCCTTCTCTATCACCATCTCTGTGGGACGGTTTAGGTCCAAAAGGACCGTCCAACATCTGAGATATCAACAGCAATCTTGGAGCTTCAAGATCGCCCATCGTGGCACTAGCGACACCAGCCACGCCCTCTCCAAATGGCATATATTGAGACCTGGCTGGACAAAGAGAGATGCCCCCCCTGAGATCTGTCCAGCTGGGTTTCATGGCTTGGATTAATCCCAACCTTGGGGCAGAAGAGATGACATGGTGATTGGATACTGGAAAGAGCTTTCCTGTTGTGAGGAATGCTATCTCACAGGTCAGATGTAATGTCTTACTGGTCCAAAGGACAACTTGGAGATGCTGCTTTTGCACCATTCTTCCAGCTGCATGGCTGTATCCTAAATCCAGACGCTCATGTTTCATTGCCCAGATGGCTGTAGATTTGCTCAGGGTGAAAACATGATTCTTCTGGAAGACCATTGAGTTTAACATCACTTCCAACAATTTAGCATGTCTCCATACTTTTATTTCTGTTAATAAATTTAAGCTGCTTAGAATGTCAGGTCAGACTCTGGTTACATCAGACATCACTATTTTACCCCAAAATATTATTGCACAGAAACACAAGCATCAAGTTGTGTTGTCAACTTTTTCTTTTCTTTTCATATTGCTGGTATGCTAAACTTCCATTTCTGTATTATGGATTCACAGACACTGTCAACGTGCCCCCGGATTACAAGCCATCAGTGTACCAAATATTTGTACAGTCCAACATTCACTGGAATAAAATTGGTTACTGTAGTTTCCACAACATTTCTAGAACTCCTAAGACACGGCATCAAACTAATGTTGTCACATTGCCATCTCATGACATTTCATGATTTTTTTTCCCATTGGTGGAGCTGGGGTAAGCACATGATGCATCCAGTCCGTGGGCTGCCAATTTGACATTCCTGCACTAGGAGAACTCATTAGGGAAGACAACAGGAAGCTATTCCTCCAGTTACAAGATGAAGATCAGCAGCAATGCTTATAATGAAGGAAGCTAAAAGAAGTAAATTTTGAAGAACAATTTACTTTATGATCAGGTGCAGTACATTGTCACTGCTCTGCAGACACCACTCTAAGAGCACAAGTGCTCCAATTGCACATCTTTTCCTCTAAACATGGTAAGGAAACAATCTCTAATAGTTCCAAATGGACTCTGTCTTCTGTTAGAAGTGGGTGTTGTACCATACTTTTAAAAGATTTTTTTCCCTCAGCAACTGAATGCTACAGAAAGCAATTCAGTGACCTAATAACATCATCCTGGAAATCAGAACAGGATTTGGAGTCCACATCTTCATTTCTTGGTACATGGAAGCTGTTTCAAATGATTGGCACAACTAATCATCAGTTTTTCCCAGATGAGGTGTTAACAGGCCCTTCCTTGGCTTTGCTTTCTTAAACTTCTTTGAAGGTAGGAAAATGGAAATTATGACTTTGAAATTGATGGCCTCCAGCAGGGAGGAGGAGCTTGAATATCAAAATGATTTTCATCCAAAAAATTCTCATGTAATCCTTCTGGCTCATATAAGCCTATCTGACCAGATTGTTGTTGAAATCTACTAGTAATCTACTAGTCAGGATTAATAATGCAAAGAGGCCAATGCAATTTCCTATAAAATTCCAGAGTTTACATTAAGGTTCTATTGCAGATAGATTTGTGCAATGATAGGAATCTGCAATCATACACTTATCTTTTCTAAAGATTGGCAAGCCATATTTTTCTGTCAAAAGGTGCATGCCTTTTTGTCAACGAGAAATACTTATATTGAGAATATTTGCACAGCAATCTTCCCTCCCTGGAATTTTACTAAGTACCATTATAAAGGTATTTAGGAAGGAGAGTATCTTTAAAATCAATAAATCAGAAAAGCTGTGTAAATGGACTGTTAGTGTTAGAAAGATTGGCTAATGAAAACAGCTGCAATTTTTTTTGCAAAATTTTGCAGTATTTTGCCTAATACAAATAGCAAAACAAGTTTTTACTAATCCATACATCCATAAATAGGATGGGAATTTAACCATAACTGAGGAAATGCTGTATTTTTTGCAGAAATTCCATTTTTTTCTAGGATGCTGGAATATAGTTTTGCAGTTTAGTTTATATTATCAATTTTTTAACCTGCTCTTGTATGTTTCACAGAAGCTGGAGAAGGAAAGGCAATGGTGTTCATACCATATGTTAATTTTCTAAGCAGTTCTGAGAACAGGTTATTGGAAGAAATCTTTTCCCTCTTTATAGGGCTCATCCTGCAAGGAACACATTCTTTCAAGGAACGCATTTCTAGCCTAATCCTTATCTTAATTGCACTGCTGTTTTTCCAGAAACTGCTCATGGTTAAGTTTTGTTAACGGTTCTTGGCTCCCTGATTTTCTGTCTGTAGACTGAGAGCTTCGACGGAGTCCCCCCCCCCCTTTTAATTCCAGGAACTTGACTTTCTTAAAGGTGGTTAAAGGGTTGTTTTCAGCTTTTTACACTGCTTTAGTGATTCCTGGCATGGCTGGAATTTACAGAAAGGTAAATAGAAGAAATGGCTGAGAGGCAGGATGCAAGCTTGGCATTCTGTCTGATTTTTTTTACTGCCTTTCTGAGGGCATGTGATCTTTCCTTAAATCTGGATGATTACCTTAGGATATCTTGTGCATGAGTGAGACCAGCTGGTATCTTTAAGTGATGCAAACGGATCTAATGATTGCTTGTCCTGGGTAGGAAATTGTGCTTTGTCATTTCACTGAGCACAGGAGTCTCTTGTCTATGGAGATTCTTCTAGGTCATGGTTGTTCCAAAGGTGCTTTTTTCAAGAGGCACTGGGACTTTCTTGGTTTTCAGAAAGTCCAATTGCCTTTTGAAAAAGCACCTTTGGGACAGAAGTCTCTTGCATTGCTTCAGAAACGCCAAGGCACATGATTGCTCATTTGTAATAAGTGGATCCTCCTTCTAATGTGTTTTAGTTTTCTCTCATGATAATATGGCATAGTAACATGGCATCAATTGTAGAAAGTTAGCACCCACCCCTTTCCTAGAAGAATGAAGCATTTTGAGAAATATTAAGAAAGAAGAATATATTTCCCTGGATGAAACATTTTTTTCTTAGAGGGAGACAGCAGCCCCCATCTTCCTTAAAAGCCAACAGCAGATGTCAGCACTTAGAGAGATAAAGAGATAGATAGCTATATTCAAGGCAAAAATTCCCTGCAGCAAGGTCTGAACAAAGACAGAATGAGATTAGCCCTCACTCTAGATATTAATTTGTTAATTTGTCTCTTTAGCATTTTGTAGCCCAAATACACCCACCCACTTTCCGGAGAGCTTAAATGACCTCTCTGCTAAAGGGTTTCACTATATCAGCAAGAGTTGGCTGTATTTTAACTATTTTAATTCCTCAATGTGCTCTGGCATCCTGCCTGATTTGTAACTCCATGTTGCAGGTATTCCTGAGGAAAAGGAAGGTATTCAGGCAGAATGGTTTAGGTTTCCATAACAGCTATGACTCATTGATTTTAAGTGTGAATTCCCACATTTCTAATCTAATTATTGGTATTTAGGGCAGCTTTTTACAAGCAAAGAAGCTTTTTGTATTTTTGTACAGGTAATCCTTGACTTACATTTAGTGACCATTCACAGTTACAATGGCACTGAAAAAAAGTGACTTATGACCATTTTTCATACTTACAACATTGCAGTATTCCCACAGTCATGAGAGAGTGGGTGAGAAGTGCCTCTCGAAGTGACATTGAGTTGGCCATGCCCACCCAGCCACGCCCACCCAGCCAATCATTAGGGCAGAGAACCAATTGTTAAAAAATTTGCAGCCCACCACTGAGGAAAGGCACCACTTTTCTTTCTTGAGCATTATGATCACAAAAAACATTCATTTCTCCTTAAACACTCAGATATGGCTAAAGGCACAGAGGCAAATCAAGTCTTTCTGTTATCATTCAGTTACTTGATCAGACTTCACTTTGTAGGATTATCTGTCAGTAGTTGTTATTTTGGTATCAAAAATGAAGCCCATGTGGACCACACGGCCTCTGGCAGAGCATATTTCCTTATCAAAACATCAGAAGAATTTCATCCCATTTTAGAAATTTACAAATGCCACTCATGTCTAGGAAGCGAGATAATGAAGCAAATGAATAACTCCTTATCCATCCTGGCATTCTTTAACAAACCAAAGAAATAAATGTATCATCAGCTCATGGGTTAAGTAAAAAAATGTACCATGGCCAAGTGTTTTCTCCTCTCTTCAACAAAGGAAGAAAAAAAGCTAAACCTTCTGAAAGTATTTCATTGAAACCCTATTCAGTGGTGGAATTCAATTTTTTTTACCACTGGTTCTGTGGGAGTACTACCAGTTTTGTGGTGGGCGTGGCTTGATGGGCATGTGAATGGATGGGTGTGGCCAACTCATTTTGGGGGTGCTTTGCCTCACCTCTTGTGACCACAGGGATGCTGCAATGGTTGTAAGTGTGAAAAACGGTCATAGGTCACTTTTTAAATCATTGTAACTTTGAATGGTCACTAAATGAACTGTTGTAAGTCAAGGATTATCTGTAGAAAAATACAAAAAGCTTCTTTGCTTGCAAAACACTGCCCTAAGTACCAATCATTAGATTAGAAATACCTGCAAGCCAGAGTTACAAATCAGGCAGGGTGCCAGAGCACCTTGAGGAATTAAAATAGTTAAAATGCAATGGTAACTATCAATAGCCAACTCTTGGTCATAAAGTGAAATCCCTTTAGCAGAGAGGTCATTTAAGCTCTCCAGAAACAGCACATCCAGGAGAAGCAATTCTTAGATCCATTTGTAAAGATACCAGCTGGTCTCACTCACTTAATAAGATATCCCAAGGAAAATCATCCAAGTTTAAAGAATGATCACATGCTCCCCAGAAAAGCAGTAAAAAAATCAATGCCAAGCTTGCATCCTGCCTCTCAAGTACACCTCAAAAGGAGAGTGCCAAGAACCACTAAAGCAGTGAAGGAAGACCCCCTCTCTCCAGATAGAAAAAGAAACCATGAGACAGGAAAAAAATTCAAACACAATACAAATAATTATTTTAAAACTAAAACACAAGCTCATTGCCAGATCTCACACCCCAGGCAACCCCAGTGTGTAAACACTTGAGATAAGCCTAACTACAAAGAAAGCAATTAACGCTAGAGTGAAGCAAAGGACCAAACACAGTAGCTGTTTTGTCAAACCAATTACCAAAACAAATAGACACAGCAACTAGCCAGATTTCTGAAGCTTGATTCTTTTCAGGAACACAGATTAACCTTTTTCCTTCCAAACAAAGTTGAATAGGGAAAATTATCCCCTCAATAAACACAAAATTAAACATCACAAAGTATAGAAATAAAGTTCACTAAAGTTACAATGTAATAAGAGGAGAGGCTGCTTTTGTAATCAGGGCAATAAAGATTAGGCTACAAACAACTGCATTTATAGGATTAAGCCTGTAAAGTTAATCTTTACAGGATTAATCCTGTAAAGTGGAAAAAATCCAAAAGATTTCTTCTAACAACCGGTTTTACTAACTGCTTAGAATATTTACTACCGGTTCTAGCAAAGTGACTAGAACCAGCTGGATTTCACCTCTGCCCCTATTAAACACAGAAGTTATCCTTCCCCTTTTTATGATTCTTTTTCAGTGCTGTTCTGTCATAACTGTTGCTTGGTGGCACAATGGACATAATTTCAACAGGATTATCGTCTAGTAATTGCTTTCATTGAGTCGCTGTAACATCATCCAACCATTTTGTCTTATCAGGTGCTTTCTGACTATTCTTGTCTTCTGCTTTCATTGAGGACCGCATCAGGGTTGTGTTCCATCTTGGGGGACCGGGGTGAGCATGGACAGGGTGGGTATAGCCAGCTTGACATCACTCCTGTCGGGGGCACCTGTGGTGGCCCAAGTGCTCTGCCAGCGAAAATGGGCACTCGAGCTCCATTTTCGGCTGCCACAGCCCCCTGCAACCCTATGTCAGTGAAAATGGAGCATGCGGCCCTCCCAAGCTGGTAGAAGCACCACTGGTCAGTCCATCACTGTTTACAGGGTGGCCCCATGGGCCAGATCTAATTATCCCCCGCTTGAATTTGACACTCCTCTCTCTAAAGTAAATAGCTTGAACATTGTTTCTCAATGGTTTTTAACATTGTTGGCCTTTCTTAGAGTCCATCCACATCACCTTCTGAATAAAATGTTTGAAATACAATTATCTCATGATAAAACAGCTGTCAAAAGCTACTTTAGAATGGTACAGTTGAAACGTAATGGAAATATAAAATATACTGCTTAGAATCCATAGGCCAAAGCTATTCAGGCATGGTAATTTGTCATTTGAGTGTATGTGCTTAATGTATGAATGGCTTCCATCTAAGCCATAAACTTTTTTTTTCTTCTTAAGCAATAAATAACAAGCCATAAATGCCTAAATAAAAAATTGGAACATGTATTTTATCTCTAGGATTGGGAACAATAATCAGATGATATACAATGAAATGTATGTAGTATTCCTTTGACGTTGATAAATTGCTTTTTGTCTTTTTGCTTGTTTATTGTCGCAATTATAGAGTGATATGCACGTCTGCACAGGTTTCAGGCTTTTACACAGAATAGATTAGCCACTATAGGCAGAGTAAGTGCTCCACCACCCGTCCAAACAGCCTTACTGGTATCTGCAGCAGCCACTGCTGAGCAAAACATTCTTTCTTTCTTTGTTCATCATTGGTTTCTATAGGACAATAGTACCCTCTAATGGTCCAGGTATAAACTGCATATATTTGTATGTCACGTTTTCGTGCTAAGTAACAGCAGGAAAATGCGGGACTGAACAGATGGGGTTTAGCAATATGTGCCTGTAAGATGGTAGTTATCATGGCAAGAACAAGCTCCTAAAATTAAGTTGATATTTATCAAATGTTCTGTTTTGCAGTGGGGTGAACTTTTCCATTTTCTTTGAAAAGTTAAAAAATCCATAAGCTTTGACATTATTGCTACCATCCAGTTTCTAGAATCTTTCTTGCTAATGGTTTCTCTTATTTGTCACATGAATATTAATCTAAACTATTGTATGTGCTTGAGAAGGAAAAAAAGGATGGGGGGGGGAGGAGATCTGACACATTAAAAGAAATGAAATGTTGAAGACCAGATCAAAGTTGAAACAGATGAGGAGAGTTGAAACAAGATACTGGGACTCTCTTATGATTCAGAAAACAAAATTCTAGGCCAGCACCCTTATTTGCATTTTGTATTTAATGATTAAGGTCATTTTCTTTCTTAATATCTCATCTAACCTAGATTTAAAATCTAGGATAGGCTCTGATTAACAAATTTTTAAATGAAGGGGAAATCTCATGGAAGGGCAAAACTGGTTGAGGATTCATTTGAGCCCATGTTCTAGACACAGAAAATACCTTATTTAAATAGTTTTTAAAAAGTAAGGGGTTTTTTTCTTATTAGGATAACACAATTGAGAGAATGCATCTTCCTGTTTGACCTGGTGGTTTGAATAAAAGGAATTTGCCTTCTTAGAAGCACAGCTGTTTTAACAAACATACTCTTGAACCACCTATCACTCACATGCTTTCATAATCATTTGTCAGTCTTAACTGGTACATGGCAGACTCTGTAAATATTTAAAGCCATGAATACCGCATATAGATTTGTTTAGCCCAATTGGTAACAAGGACTCTTTAAGCAGGCCTAAATCTGACCTGGGTTGTAATATTTAAGCTTGTAATCTAATAATTACATCTATCATGTCATTACATAAATGTGTAAAACTGCTATCAATTGTTTTTACACTTCAGGTTATTCTATAAGAGTGTAAAGAAATAGGTAAGATAATTGTGATGCAAACTGGATCTAGTCACTTTAACAATATTTTTACTGTTAAAACTATTTACAATAATTCATACTTTCCTCAAGAGATTTTTTTCATTATAATATTAGACTGCAAGTCAAAATGGTGTTTGCTTTTCAACTGGATAACTCTTGCTTTTCATGGAGTCTCTGATTAATATTCAGAAATTGCTACACCAAAGAGCTATCCTATATCCTTGTCCTTTTTTTTCTTTGTAATTGCATTGTTATTCTAAATCTGGGGTATCAAACTGGCAGCTCTCACACAGGCCACGCCCATCCCAGCTCTGTGAAGGGAAAAAACATCAAAATACATCACATAATGGCAATGTGATGCTGCGAGTTGACACCAATGTTCTAAATGATATACACTTGAGAGCAAGTTAAAAATTTAAAATAAATGTCTATGTAACAGTTCACAGTATTTTTCTTTTGATGTTAATAATTTAAGTTCATACTAGAATATGAAATATCTGTGTACTTTATTTTTAATTGTATAACTTTAATATGTTCAGTTCTTAACATGCCAACATAGAGTTGTAACACTAATAATTTGAAACTGCTTCATTCACACACCTATAAATTTAGATGTTTATAACTGTTCACCTATAGCAAAGATTTTTGCCTTCCTTAATTTTCATTTTTTTAAATAATACAATCGTAATCTTACTGAATGTTATATATATACCTGTTAGATAATGGAGCTTATGACAAGCTTATCTATAAACAAGAGGAGAGCAAAGTGAAACACTAAGAATACAGGGACATCTAAATTAAGTCTATGCAGTCCCCCCCCTCCACACACACACAAAAACCACATGCTGAACTTTGGAAGAAGAGGAGAAGTTTTAACGTTAATCGCTCAAATTTCCTTGTGGCTAATCGACAGTTTTACAGAAAGAAATGAATATTCTGATCTTAAGGGATGCCATTATGAAAGAATGGTCATGGAATGTGTCTGATAGCAAGTTACTGTTAATATGTTTTTCGCATTGACAGGTGTATATGTACCTGTTAAGCCACCATACCTTGGTGAAAGATATAATGGAGGATAGGTTCTTGCAGGATTCAGAGTTACAGAGATGAGGCACAGTTCACAGGCCAATTTGTCATGAAGGTGACCGAAGCAGCATCCTTCAGAATCCAGGCTCCCCTCACAAGTGGCTCACTGAGTAGCTTCCAGATAAATGTATACAGAGGGCTACAGCCTTAGTGAAGAATAAGCATTTGGGGTTCATTCCAGAATATATACTTTCAGTGCAATTGTCAGCATTTTTTTCAGAAATAATTCCAGATTAAATATGTGCATGTTTCTACCATGAATGGGAATTTAACCCCTTTCAGAACAACACTCTTAGTTTGTTGGACAAAACGTTACTCAATTGCCAATTGTCAGACTACTCAATGCTTACAGCACATGATAAATCTATTTTTTCCAAAGAAGTGACTTCTTCCATGCTAATTGAGACATGTTTTACTCTCCCTTCTTCCAGTTATAACAATTCAGAGCATCTCCTATCTTCTAACTGGAGGTTTACTGTATGTTGCCCCAATTCTGATTGAACATACCGTACATTGCCTACTTATTGGTAATAGTTTTCTGAGATTTCTCTTCCCCAAGCCTTATCAGGGGCCTTCTGTTCCTAAGGATGAATTCTGTCACTAAGCTAGAGCTCCTGGAAGAAATGGTCTTTTCATGCAATGAGGTCAATTCAGATACTTACCATTTTGTATAAATGTCTAGAGTTTCAGAGATATGTAAGCCATAAGCAGTAGGACATGCTTTAAGTAAATAAGGAGGTCACAGGCAGCAAATTAGCTATTGAGGAGTAACATAGCACAAAACATATGACTCTGCAGTAATTTACCTCATCCAACACAAAAGGTTTGTAACATGTGAACCAAACCATAATTTGCTAGCAGAAGTAACCGGGACAAAAAGAAAAGTGGGGATTAAAATATGTCTCAGGTTCCATACCTCCTGTGAATTGAGAGTTACAAAGGATTATTATACAAAGATGAACAGTTGGGAGATGCAAAGATGGCCAAAAGAAGAGCTATGCCAGGATTATATAATGTATCCTACTGTTGCTTTCTCTATGAAGTCTGCCAAACCAGCTTACTTTGCTTTCTAAGGCTGAGATCATAGCTTATGGCCATAGCAGGAAATACATTCACCTACACCCCATTCCACCCTTTGAAAACAGGTTTGATTAGACAACGCAGCAATATTTTTGAGAAAAAGACTGCTGTTCAATGCAAAATACACTTCAAACTGAGGTCTGTCAAGAGGCTAGGAATTGGGATTCTAATAAACTCAAGAATCTTCTTGCTAACAGAACCTGCATGATCCCAAAGGAAGGATGACCATTGACCCAGGAAGTCCTGTACTAAAGGGGAGGTGCAGTGTTGGTGGTGGAGTAGGGCCTGTCTTTTGCTCCTCTCTGACCTAGAAGAAACAGAATTATGACTGCTGCACTTTCTGAAGAAAGTGTGTCTAGATTTGTTTGAATTTGGAAATTTACATTCAGAATTTTGACTGAGGCACAACTGGAATGGCAGGATACTGCTACAAATATTTAGCATTTATTAATGGAGTTTCATCTCCCTTAACTACTTGGGAATGGTAAGCTGCTGTCTTTCACTTACCATTCCTTGTGCCCAAAACATTCCACCAATCTGATCAACAATCTGCTGGGGATATTCATTATCCCTCTGACAGCACAGACTGGTTCTCTCTCTCTCTCTCTCTCATACACCTCTCAAATAGCGAACAGGCTAAAACGTGTGGGGACGATAAAGAGCCAGTGGGAAAGAGCGAGCGTTCTAATCTCCTATAGTATTTCTCTTATCCGCACCTTTCGGTCCAGAGGCCCCGGATTCCCAAAAATCACACTTCAGTCTTGTCCGCCCGGATCTTCCCTAATTGAAGATTCCCAAACAAAGGGTGCACAAACTACCCTCCGCCTTCGGAATCCTCCGTCCTCGAAACAATGGCACTTCGGGACCGCTTGGCTAAGCAGCTTTTACGTATGTAAAAATAGGGGCGCAGCAATTTAATATGAACTATTTTTGCTCCTCTAGCAGCGGCCTCTGTCGGCGCCGCGCCGCGCGGCAGCCGTTCTTCTGCCAGTCCAGGAATAGCCATGTGGAGAGTACGAGGGAAAGGCTAGCGGAGATCGGGGAAGATCCGAGGCGAAGGAAAGAGAGCGAAGGAATCGCCGGGAGCACTGGAAAATGGGAGGCCGCTCGCATCGAAACAATTAACGCTCTTCCCGGGATTTCTTCGGGGGGGGGAGGGCTGGGGGGAACGAAGATGTTTTGTCACCGGTAGTAGTAGTAGCAGCAGCTTCGAATTCACCGGCGGCAGCCCTAGCGGAAAGGAGTTCCCCGGCCCTTGGTAAGCCGACCCGTCGTTTTCCCCGGGTGATGAATTGGCGGGAGCGTTTGCGCTATTCTGTCGGGGGATGGCGGCGGGCCACGAAAGGAGGGGAGCTGCGGACTCGGGCAGATCCGGCGACCGGCAAACCTCCTCCGGCCCGAAGGCAAGGGGCGCGTGCCAAGAGACCAGCTCCGCGTATTTGGGGCAAATGCGGTTCCTCCGAGGGCCGTTTGGGGTTTCGAAGGGGCCACTCCCTCCGGCAGCTGTGGGGATCTTTTCGACGCCCTGGATGGTGAGGAAGGGCAGGGGTAGTTTTGGTCGGGGGAGTGAGGAGAGAGCTACTCTCTTCGCTTTGCAGACAAGGAGCGCAGCCGGGCCACCCTCGGGGATGGCGGCGACCCTCCGCGAGTTGCACTTCTGCAGGAGTTTGTAGGAGTTGGGAGCGCCTGCGGGGGCCGAGGTAGGTTGGCGGGCGGGAAGAGTGAAGCGTCCGAGCGGCTTCATTGCCGCGCTGGGCGCTGAGGTGCAGCAGCAGCAGCAACAGCAGGTGCAACCGCAGGGTACCCAAAAGCCGCCAACCGGACTGTGCGACTGGATCTGGCCGCGGGCCCAGCCTGTTCCCGGTCGGTCCGAGGAGGTGCATTCCTGGGGGGGGGGGGAGGGAGGGGGTTGAAGAGATTTTGAGAGCATAACCCGTGGGGAGGGTCCAGCCAGGGTTCTGAGGAGAGGCTGGTAAGTGAATTTTAGGACGCGGGGACGGCTAGGAAAGAAGGCTAGGAAGGCTGCGGTTCTGCAAAGCCCTCTTCCTCTGACCGAGGGAGGGGGATGAAGGGCGGGGGGGAAGGGGTGCCCGCGGAGCAGAGCGCGCGTGTGTGGGTGTGTGTGTGTGTATGAAGGCGCCTATCCACGATTCCAGAGTGTGAAGGCGGCAGAGAATTGGAGATCGTTTCTAAGCGAAGCAACGTCGCTGAGAAGTAAACCTGCTCCGAAAAGCGTTTTCTTTTAATTTTGAGCGAGGCCGAGTTCTTCCATCAATCTCTTGTCACTTGACGATTTCCAGAGATTAGTGGCTGCCACATCATTTACCAAAAAAAAAAAAAAATAGCACACACATTCAATGCATAATATCTCCAGCAAACTGTGACAATTCCAGAGCCATTAAGATGTTTCTTAATGAGCAATCCAGTTACAATTAGTCTGCTCCTTATGGATCAAACAAGTACAGAAACAATGCCACTCAATTTTGGGATCAGGTATTTTCCTTTTCTCCTTTCCCCACCCTTCCTATGTAATATTTGCTAAAGCAAACACCAGTGTGGCCTTTGTTTTATTTAAGTCAGTGCTTTAGCTTGGCACCCTGAATTTCAGGGCAGATGAGCCACCTTTCTAAAACTGAGAAAATAAATAAGACAAAAGAATGATTTTTATGTAGTGTGTGTATATACACACAGCATCCCTACAGGAAGGAAGAGACATGGGATGGATTAAACAGCCTTCCCGAAGAAATAGACGTTCCAATCAGAAAAGGATGTGTTTCTTATTTACCTGATTGATAGGAATAAGAAATAATTTTCATGTATGTCTGGATAGTCATTAAGGTAGAGTAACAACCTTTAGCCCCAAAGATCCCATTATACTTGGAATTCAGGCAGGCCAGGTGATTTGATTAATATATGGATCTTTCAAATAGGATGGTACTTACACTGGTTTGGTTATCCAGATACCTTGAATAGACCCTTGATTGATTGGACAAATGCTGTAGTATGTGTTGCTTTAAATCTAGAGTATTAATTGCATTGAACTAAGCATTTACAGTGTGCCACTCTTATTTCATGCAGCTCCAGAACAAAGGTGATAAAGGCACACTCCAACAAAGTCAGCCAATTCTATTAACAATTTCATTGGGAATGGACAATGGGATGCTTCCTGATTTTATCATGATCAAAAACTGCTTTCTTCTTTGTATTTCCATGGATTTAGTCAGTCATTTTGGGTAAGTATTCACTAAATGACTTCCTAAAAGTATAGTAAATCTTTGCCAAACTGCAGCATTTCAAAATTTTGGTTTTTTTTTTAATATAAATAAAAACTAAGTTTTCTTTAAAAATAAAAAAAAATACCTAAGGGGAAATATCCTAATACCTTTCATGGTCCTCAATGGCAGAGTGTTATATTTGGGACAAACCGTTTACAATTTTTCTCAACTGTAAAACAGTAGTAAGATGGGTATATTCTGAAAACAAGTCAGATATAATTCATATAACCGTGTACCAACACTGTTTGATGTATCTAGCTCATGGTAGTTATTAGAAAGAGAATATCAGTTAATTAGTAGGTAGTCTGTATTTTGGAAGTTGTAGCAAACAGAATAGTATGTCTTGCTCATTTGTTTTCTCTCCAACTTCCCTCCTGTCCAGAAAGGAAATCGACATATTACCAAAAGATGCATGTTCTCTGAATATATGTATCACCTTTTTTATTTTTATTCATTTAAAATATTTATATGGCCACTCAACTTATTCAGCAAATTGTTACAAGTTTTGTTAATAGACGTTTTAGTAGTTTATCCTTCACTTGTTGCCTACTAGTGACAGTTGCTTATAAATGCACTTTCTGTTCTTCTGGTGGTAAGTTCTGGTGGTTCCCAAGCTTTCGATGCAGTTACATCTGGTCCAGTTTCTCTCTGTTCTGTTCTCTCACAGTGTATTACTGTAATGATTATGAAAACAGTACGGGACAGAGATAGAATAAATCACTATAATGAGGATACCAAAGAAATACCAATGACCAACTTCCTTCTGTGTTCATTCCTTGTGTTGAGGGCATTTCTATCTACTTCTCCAGAATCAGAATTATTCCCTTGGGGTAGGACAAAGGCTGGCTAGAAGGCATGGAAATTCTAAGAAGACAAAGGCTTAATAACTGAGAATTAGTGTTATATGTAGAACAGTGAATTTTGTGGAGTTTTGCCTAGGACAGTTGTAAACATTAATGATTTCTGGGATGGTAAAATAGATACTCACTGATTTCTGGTTAGGATGTCTTAGTTATGCATTCCACTATTTTACTGCATTGGAATTACAAAAGTCAGTGCTACCATATAAATCATCTGGATGGAAAAGTGTTGCCAAATGTCAAGCTTTAGGTCGAGGGAAGGAAGTTGTGATGTTGTGCAGTGAGCACTAATTTTTCTTTTTTCTTTTCTTTTTTTGTTCAATCATTTCTGATACTCGGAGAAGTCTGGATAAGTCTCTGCAGTTTTTTTGGCAAAGTTTTCCAGAAGTGATTTGCCATTGCCTTTCTCAGTAATTAAAAGAAATAAGCCTTAAGCAAATGACAGTAGATCTCAACTTACAACAATTCATTTAGTGACTTTGAAGTTACAACAGCACTGAAAAAAGTGACATGACCATTTTTCACACTTATGACCATTGCATCATCCACATGGTCACATGATTTATATTTGGATGCTTGACATCTGACTCACATTTATGATGGTTGCAGTATCCAGGGGTCATGTGATCACCTTTTGCATCCTTCTGACCAGCAAAGTCAATGGGGAAACTAGATTCACTTCACATCCATATTACTAATTTAACAACTGCAGTGATTTGGTTATCAATGTGACAAAAAAAGTCATAAAATGGAGCAAAACTCACTTAACAAATTTCTCAGAGACATAAATGTTGGGCTCAATTGTGGTTGTAAGGCAAGGATTACCTGTACACACTTAAATTTGGAGGTCACTTTGGTCTACCTAAAAGAAATGTTGCAATTTTTTAAAATAATGTAATGTAGTTTTAATTAGATATGTATGGGACTCTTCTATAAGATAACATAAATGTTCTAAGTTAAGGGAGGGCAGTTAATTTTCCCTACGGGTCATTTGAGAAACTGGGATTGTTTTGGAGGACCAAACCAATAGGACCTATACATTACAATGAAGGTGTGTAGCTGTGCACATACATAAATTGGAAAAAAAGTAGCAGCCACCTTCAAAATAAAAGCATTGCAGTTGTATTGCGTACATGGTGTATTCTTATTTATACTGATTTCTGGTTAACCTCCTGTCGGCTGGACGGGGCTGGATGTGGCCTGGGAGCTGTGAAATAACCCAAGTCTGTTCTAATTGCTTTAAATAATCTCCTCTTTCCCCTCCTCCTCATCTCCTTTTCTTTCAGGTACTTCTTATTTTTCTCTACACTGATACTTGTCACAAACCCCTTAGAGAATACTTTAATTGCACGATAGAAAAGAAAATGACAATCTTTAAAGCATTCCTCCTTTTGCTGTCATTTTTTAGCAGGAGGATCTTGAGTAGATTTTATAATCTGAAGAATTTTAGTAAGAATGCATGTTTAATAAGAAATATATTGAAGAGCTTTAAATTTTAAAATAAATCTTTTTTTTTCACTAGTTAGTGGAAATCATAGTTTAAAAGAATGATGAATAAAGATCACTTGATAAGTTCTAGATAACTGGAAAAGGTAAATATATTTTCATTGTGCCTGACTTATCCTGTGACTTTTCAGCTGGTGATATTACATGTTCCAGTTGAAAGTAGATGGCTGAGCACTATTGTCTCAGTGGAAGCCTATTAGAAAGCTCCTGTTTGAGAATTAGTGAAATGAGCTATCATGAGATCAAGCAAGAGTTTCTATTGTTAGTGCACCAATGCAATGTCCTTATTCAACTGTCATCACTGGTCCCAGTTGAATATAGTTTATTGGTCTAGTAGTTGGTTGGTTGTATTCTTGCAAGGAGAGTCATCTTCCATTTGTTCAGAGACTGGGAAAGAATACATGTAATAAAATGCATGCTTAAAAGAAATGCACTAACCGGATAAGAAGCATTCTCATGGTTCTCACGAGAAAAATGTATCAGCGAAAAAGAAAGATGAATGAAGTTCAGGAAGAGTAGTCTGAGGTGAGCTGTGGTAGAGACAATAATATGTTTGTCCCCCAAAAGGGATAGAGTAATAAACCACATCCTGTTCATACTACTGGCATTATGTGATTACAAAAATGTGTTGACTTAATAGTCATTTTACCTAATCTGAAATTGGAGGTTAGAAGTGTGTTATCAGGTGTTCACTGCAGCCCCACCAAACTGCTATTATTGAGATATATTATAAGAAGTCATAACTTTCAGTTCTGTACTGATTTTAATTGTTAGCTGCTGTGACCATTAAAAAAGACAAAATAAGTACAGAAAGGAGATTTTGATTTTTCTTCCACTTCACTATTTTAATACCTTTTTTATTTTAAATTTGAGTACATTTATCATTTTTAAAATCAATTGGAGTGTTGAACAATTTGTTCTTATGAGCGTACTAGTCAAAAGGAATTAAAAATAGAGGACATTTTTGTATGGTTGACAAATTTCAAGAGGAAATCTTAAAAACTAGAATAAGAATGGTTATTGGCAATAGCTGCTCAAGGCTGGACAAGGAGCAGTTGATTCAAAATTGTTGAACTATAAATATAGTTACATATTTTTTTTTGCTGAGGCAGTCCAGTAACCCATTTTTAATAGAAGCAAACATTTTCTGGTTGATGTTAAAATCTAGTTCTGCTCTGGAGTATGTAGCACTGTTAATATGATAACAAATATAGTTATTCATAATCAAAAATGAAACAGATTATTCCTAATTCCCTCTATTTATATTGAGAGTCAGTTTGGTGTAGTGGTAAAGGTATCAGGATAGAAACTAGGAGACTGTGAATTCTAGTTCAGCCTTAGGCACAAAAGTGACCTTGGGGTAGTCACTTTCTCTTTCATAGGAAGCAGGCAAATGACACTCTTGAAATCTTGCCAAGAAAATTGTAGAGCCTTGTCCAGGTAGTTACCAGCAGTTAAGACTGATTCCTAAATAAAAGAGTTAAAAGTGTCCTTGTGTAAGTTTTGATAAACCTTTTTTCAAAGAACAGCAAAAAGAAGAGAGGCTTTTCAGTATTTTATCAGCTTGGCAGAGATAGGCAATCGTAGTGTATGTTATTTGTCCTTAAAAGTTTTTAGCAAAATCATTTTTAAATGGATAACATTTGCCAAACAGTTCCTCTTAATCCACTCCAGGAGTGAAATTCTCCATGCACTGCATTGTTGGCTATAGACTATTCTGATGCGCAATTGAGCAATGCAGGAGTTTGTGAAAGTTTGCGTAACTGAGCCAAGGAATTTGGTTCTCTTTTTAGCTGCAGTTTAGTAACTACCTTGAAAAATATTTGGGAATTCCATAGAAAAGCCATATAGATCTTCATAAGGGTTGCACTAATAAATTGAAGCAGCATTTTCAATGCACCAGTTGACACCAATTGTGTCCATTTATCACATCCTGACATTTCAGTAATTACTTTTTGTTTTATGGTGTATTTTGTAAAAGTAGTAAACAGAAAACCAATATATTGTAAGCAATGCAATATATGATTTTTTTTCTTTTGTAGTAAATGGAAATGCCTTCTTTATTTCATAGGTGAATGTGTAAGCTGTAGGATAGTCTATTTTAACAATTAGGATAGAAAAGCAGTAAAGTACAAGTTCTGGAAATAAACAAATGCTTTGGAAATGAAATCAGAGTGTGCTATAGATTTGAAACTTATATCCTAACAATTCATTTTATGAACACTGATTTCTTAAGACTAGAAAAAATTATCCCATATTCATTTTAAGTTTAGTTAAGTTTTAGTTAAGTTTAATATTATAGCAATTAAAATAAAAATTATTAATCTACTTTGATTTATCATGAAGGCCTCAGCAAAAGCTAGCACTTAGTTTTATTGGGTGATCTTGGAAGCTAAGCAGGGTTGATCCTGGTTAGTACTTGAATGGGGCAATCTTAGGAAATCTTATGTCTGTTAGTTCAGCTATTGAGTGTTTCAATGTTTTCTGGAAGAAGGCAGTGATACATTATTTTCATAATGCTGCCAAAAAGCTGCATGGATGTAATCTCCATGTGGTATGCTTATATCTAAGATGTCTCTACATTAGCTATCATGCAAAACAAAGCACAGTAGTTACACATAACAGCAATCTTGTAATCTTATCTGGACTTGGGGCATAAGAAGATTAGGATGTTCAGTGCTGTTGAGCCGCCATATTTGATAACCTTCCAACTCATGCCGATAGTAGCAAGCAAGAATAGTCCTTTTAGGTTTTTGTTGTGGTGTTGGAAAAGTTTTCTTTTTTTCTTAACCTTCCATTGACTTAAGTAGGAGGGCACTAAAATACCATTTTCCAGATGGTGTAGTTGAAAATATAGTTGAAGATACAAAGCTGCTTCTCTGTTGCTTTCCAAATGCCTTGTTTTGGAGGCACCACAAACACTAGAAAAACTATCTGTGGTATATCTATAAAGATAAAGCCTTCAAATTGAATTTGATACTTGAAGACTTTATGGACACAATCTTGTACATAATTTTGGATTGAAAGCTGAATTTCTTGTTGTCAAGATTTTCCTGTTTGGAACCAGCATGAGCAGAAAAAGAGTTCCTGGTCTATATCTATATCTAAAAATGGGTCCTACATCTATACCTAAGCAACTACCTGTGGAAGTACACATGTTAGGCATGTCTCCACATTAAAAAAGCATTCCTCCTTATCCTAAACCCCTATGTCTGTGGAACTGGAGGTTAGGAACATTTTTATGGCCTTAGTTTTGAGGATCAATAAAATTTGCTAACCTTGAAGTTTCCAGCCATTTATTTTTCTTCTCCACCCATACAATAAAATTTATCTCACTCAACACTTGTAGTTTTGATTATGTTTTCAGGGGTGGGCATCTACACACAAATTTATTTGGAACAAAATCAGCATCTAAATTTCTTGATAATTAAGGAAGATAGCAAAATAATGCCCAGCAATATTTTCTCATCTCTATTTAGAAAGGTTGGAAGTTAGACAGTGAATAGTATATAAAGAACACTAAAATGCCTGCTTGCCTGCCTGCCTGCCTTCTCTCTCT
>JAEANM010005149.1:0-19937 GCA_017656035.1 Myanophis thanlyinensis
TATATTGTGTTTTTTATTTGCTGTGAACCGCCCCGAGTCCTTGCGGAGATGGGGCGGTATATAAATTTAATAAAATACAAAATACAAATAATAGACTGTCAAGTATTATATGGTTATTAGCCATTTTCTTGGAAATGCACCTTGCTTGATGCTCTGCTATTTGTATAAAGTTCAGTAAAGGGTGAATATATTCTATATTTCATTCTAGTTATCCATGTATGCTCCATCTTCATAATTTGCGTTAACATCAGGTCTTCAATTCACTGGGTACTTAAGGCTATACTTTTATTTTTCTAATGTTATAACCTTAGTTCTTAGGAATAAGAAGGACATGAGGAATCTATTGTTCCTGGTAGCATAGCAACAAATGTAGAATTCAATATGTATTCACACTTGTGTAAAACAGTAATGAAAAATGAAATACAATAACTTGTGAGTTGAGTATGCCACCTAGTGGAAATATGGATACACCTTTTGAGAAATAAGTATATGCCTTAGTTTGCATTCAGATCAGGAAACTGGATTTAGATTTAGTTATAGGAGAGTGGACCTATAGCCATCAATGGGACTTTATTTGATCATTGTTGTATTATATTCTCCCGATTTTGGTGGTACAGCTTATTATATAATTGACACCAGAGGTACCGTACTCAACATGTCATTTACTATTTCATTTACTAATACTTTAATTGTGATGCTTGGGGATGTCTTATTCCTTTTCTTTCCAATGTCAGTGACAAAAAATTTAAGTGAAAGACGAGGTACAAAAGGATCAGAGATGTCTCCAATGCCACTGAGGTCTGTTGGCCAAACCGCAAAAGCCCATTTACATCAGCAAAATAGAATGAGTCAAGTTCTTCAAGTTCCAGCAGTTAATCTGTACCCCATTCGGAAAAAAGGACCAGCAAAAGACCATGTTGCTTTTAGTGAGTATTTTTTTTCTACACTGCTTTCTATGGTGGCTCATACACACAATAAAATATATATTTATAAAAATCTAATATCAAAACATAACATAGCATTAAAAAAAAGTCTTTCTGAAATGCTGATCTAAGTTGAATCTAAACTTGCAGTTTATTAGACTTAACCTCCCTAGTTTTAATCTTCACTGCGTATAAGTATTTTCTGACTTCTTGGACTTGAAATGTATCTTGGGTCTAGGAAAAGAGGTTTACAGATATGTCCAGGAATAATAATCAAATTACCTTGAATATCCATGGAGATCCTCAGTCATCCAGGTTATGGTTGTCCCAAAGGTATTTTTTCAAAAGGCAACTGGACTTTGTTTTTCCTTGAATACATTTCAAGGAAACTGAAGAAGGTTCTTGAATGAGGAGTGAAACATCTTCAAGGTGAAAAAACACCTTTGGAAAAATCACCTTGAGCTCTTCTTGATGGAGATTTTGTCTTGTCCTAATAACTAGAATAATTAATTTATCTGATCAATAAATATACAAAACTGTTTCTGAGCAAATTCATTTTTCTTTTTTTCATTACCATAAATTTAGGCAAATAAGCTAATATTATATATGATGAATAATCTCATAAATTCAAATAATCTTCAATCTTAGTTTAATAGTTTTTTGACAGTGTAGTATGAAACAACTCTGAAAACATGTTCTTTTTCAAAGTTGGATAAATCTAATTTAGATTTTTCTCCCTGCCCTGTAGCAATGCCCCTTTTCATGTTTTGGCTGCAAATGGAAGATAGCAAACCATTCCCAGTTACGTATAAAATTGGATTTACAATTAAAATTATAGTGGGAGTTATTTGAAAGGAATATGAGAAATATATTTCAAAACTCTACTTTTGAAGTCCTGGGATAGTGCAGGGATTGAAAGTAGAGGTATTATATATAATTAGGAGCAGTGGTGGCAGAATGATTAGAATGTAGTACTGCAAGCTACTTCTGCTGACTGTTACTGCAGTTCAGCAGTTCAATTCTCACAGGCTCAAAATTTTCATCCTTCCGAGGTGGGTAAAATGAGGACCCAGATTGTTGGGGGCAATATGCTGACTCTGTAAACTGCTTAGAGAGGGCTGTAAAGCACTGTGAAATCATATATAAGTCTAAGTGCTATTGCTATACAGTATATGGAGAAAAGAGAAAGTAGCACATAGAAGACCCCAATGCAAAAAGTGCAGCTGGTATCCTCTCATTCTATAGGCTGTCTGTCAAATGGCAAATGCTATTCAGAACTGGACTCAAAATTATACTTCAGTTATTTTGACAGCCAAACATATCATCAAATCTTCTTGTTATTTACATATAGCTGATATGAGGGTTTATTGATAGCTACCTATAAGTCATTATCAAGCAACTGCTGGCTAGGTGTTTGAAATGTAATCTCATCAAGAACTGCCTGGTATAAAATATTTAGTTTAAGACAAAGGAAGTGACATGAAGCAGGAAGAAGGATGGAGGATGGAGGAATGATTGATATGAATTTTACAGAATTTTAAAAGTAACTTCCTTTCATAATTCTGTTAATTCTTGTGTGTAGGGTGGAGTGTGCCACTTTTGTTTCACTTTTTTCATGTAGAGATAGTTCAGAGAGCTGCATCTTTATCCTATTGAGGTCAGGATTTCTGTTGGTCAAAAATATATTTTTTCTTCAGTTTTTTTAAAAAGGCCAAATTAAATCAAATTCAAATTTTATTTGTCAAATAAACAGTTGTACACAGTACGATGTGTAATGAAATGCTTTATGCGATCACCCTTGACCATAGAAATAACGTGGAGGAGGGCAGGGAGAATAGAGGGATATAGAGTAAGTGGGAATGTACAGAGGGGATTTATTCTTGGATAGAGAGGTGGAGGAATAGAGGATAAACAATGTAAATATATAGTGTCAAGTACAATGTCCAATGTATATTGTTGGCAGTAGTGTCCATTCTGTGTAATTCCGAAGGATGAATATGACTGTTCTAGCCGTGGGTATTGTCCTGGTTTAGGGACCGTACCGCTTGTGAGAAGAAATTTCATCTCAGTCTTTTTGTTGGCTTTCAGGGAGTGGAATCGCTTTCTTGACTGTATCATCGAGAGTTTGTTGTTGGGGTGACTGAGGTCCTTCCCTATCTTGTTGGCTGTAGTCCAGCATCGCTTATCATAGATAGCGTGCAGTTCGGGTAGCTTGGTGCAGATGATGCGCTCAGCTGATCAAACTACTCTCTGTAGGGCTTGTCTGTTCTACAGGGTGTTGTTTCCAAACCAGGTTGTAATATTTCCTGTCAGTATGTTTTCTATGGCGCAGGATTAGAAGTTCCTGAGTACTTTGGAGGGCAGTTTGAAGGGTCTCAGGCATCTGAGACGATAGAGACGCTGCTGGGCCTTTTTTGCTGTGATGTTTATGTGGCAGGACCATGATAGGTTCTGTGTGATATGGACGCCGAGATATCTGAAGCTGTCCATTCTCTCTACTAGGTTCTGATAGGGGTCTGGTAGTTCCTTTCCTTTTTTGTGCTGAAGTTCACTACCAACTCCTTTGTCTTGCTGACGTTGAGATGGAGGTTGTTCCTTTGGCACCAGTTCTCCAGGTTCCCAATCTCTTCTAGGTATGCTGTCTCATTGTCTCCAGAGATCAGACCTATCACTCTGTCATCGGTAAATTTGAGGATAGTGGTGGAGTCAGTAGTGGCTCTACAATCGTGTGTATAGTGAGTACAGCAGAGGACTCAGAACACAACCCTGGGGGGCTCCGATGCTGAGGGTGAGTGAGGCTGAGATCTGTCCGCCCATCTTTACAGCCTGTGGTCTTTCAGTCAGGAAATTGGAGATCCACTGGCATAGAGGTGGGCTGAGTCTCAGTTTCTCCAGCTTGGCGATGAGTGTGGAGGGGATTATGGTGTTAAACGATGAGCTGTAGTCAGCGAAGAACATTTTTAACATAGTTCCCCTTTCTGGTATCCAGGTAGGTGAGTGATGTGTGAAGGAGGTGAGAGATGGCATCATCAGTTGAGCCATTTTGACATATGCAAACTGTAAGGGGTCAAGTGTGTTGGTAGTGAAGAGATGATGAAGTTTCTGACCAGTTGCTGAAAGCACTTCATAACTATTGAGGTTAGGGCTACAGGGCAATAGTCATTGAGGGAGGCAGGGTGTGATTTCTTGGGGAACTGATGGATTCTTTGAAGCATGTTGAGATTGTTGATTGGAGTAGGGAGAGATTGAATATCTCTGTTAATTAAGTAAAACTCTTTAAATTACAACCCATATAATAGGCTCTTTGTACTAAAATGAATATGATTAATTTATCTTCTGTGTTTTGCAATTTTCTAAATATATAAATATCATATTTTACTGCTTTCGCCTGCCACAGAATTATGTCTTGATCAGATTTACTTGATGAAAGAGTTAAAAAAATCATTGAGAGTATCTTGAGAAAACAAAATGAAACAAAACAATCATTTGTAAGAATATTCCCAGTTGAATTATAAGCATAAACATTTCATCCATAGGTGCAGGTTCTCCTCAAAAGTCACTTAGTTTATCTGAAGAACCAAGCAGTAAAAAGCACACAGAAGATGACATGTCTGTGGCATCATCATTGCATTCCAGCCCTCCTGCTTCCCCTCAGGAATCTCCACGCAAAGGTAAGAGTGGTCTTAGTCTTGAGACTGCATCATTGTTGGTCTGACTTTGCCTTCTTCAGTACACTCAAGATATTTTAGGCATTTATAATGCCATTTTAACTATGGAGAACAAGTTAAGTTTATGAAAAGCTTATTGTGTATAATATCTAAATGTGTTTAAAGTGTTTTAAAATAGAGCCCAAGGTATTTTATGGTTGGGTTTAAACCTTAATGCCTTGGATAAGTTCCTAATTACAGATACATTTGGTATTGATTGCAGTATCCTTCCAATACTGCTATGTGTTCTTCTGTGTGCTTTAAAAATGAATACATTTAATAAAAGCCAGAGAACTTTGTGTATATTTTTTTGTATTAATATTTAGTTGGCAAGTTTCATTTCATTGGAACTTGCTAAACTTTACTTCTGCTGGAATTTGTCTCCGTAAACATGTATTTTAGTTTACTTTCTTATACTTCTAAGGTTACTATTTTACGTTTGTTGACTGATTATTATTGTTTGCTTGTCGGGATTTTTAAGAATAGACTTGGTTTGACAAAAATAGCCCCTGTACTCATTAGCATCTCATTCCAGAACTAAACTTAGATGATCTGTTCTTTAACCAATGAAGCATCCACAGTTTTGTCATCATCTGTTTAACTTCAGGATTGTGTATCTTTCTGTACTTTATGCAAGTGTAACATTATATATATATATATTGAGGAAATGCAGTTTATGTGATTTGTTTTATATGTTCTTTTCTTTATAGTTAGTAACTCACAGAGGTCTGAAAACTGCCAGCTTAATCTGTCTGGTTCGTCTTCCTCTCTTGCAAGTGAAACAAGCAACAAGAACAGTGGACATCGCAGCTATGGAATAGGTGGGGCTTATTTGCAAAAGAAAATCCAGCAAATGACTAGCAAGACAGCAGAAAGATCAGTCAGTATCGAAAAGCGAGAGAGTGAGGAGGATAGAGGCAAGCCTGAGCCTTTGTACAAAACCAGGAAAAGAATGGGGTCCCCCTTTGGAAGATTCAGGGAAAGAAGTATCTCCAGGGAAAGATCAGCGTTCACCTTTTGTATGGAGCCAACATGCACGCGAGAGAGGGATAGAAGTGAGAAGCAAAAGGACAGGCCCAGTATCGAGGGGCATGCAGTCAGCGACCATGGAAACAGTAGCTCATTGATGTGGTTGTGTCCACAGTTCAGACCGAAAAGAAGGAAGACAATATGACATGCCACGTTGTTCAGCTCATGGCATTGCTGTACACTGGTTTTCATAGATGTTAACTATTTTCTGTTTATTGTTCTCATTCCCCCCCCCCCCCCCAAAAAAAAGATGGAAATGGCCGGATGATAAATATATTTTTTCTCTATTTTGTTCACTTTGAATATTAATATGAATCTATTAATAGAAGCGGGGGCATTTGCCTTTCTTTAGGTGATTTAGAAAAAAAACATGCCACAAATTCTGATAGTGATCTCTGGGCACTGATTATTTTTTAGAAAACCAAGTTTAACCCTTCTTAAGTATCAGGGTGTGACTTTCTTCCCATGGAGCTTGGTTAATAAATAATTAAGAGGCTACATAATGTTCTGGTTTAAATATGCTTTTGCTATCATTCTTTCTAGCCCTTAATCAGTCATATGGTACCATATGCAATTCATTCACTTGTGCTAATAATAGTGTGGTTGCTTTGTCACACATGGTTACTTCCACAAAGCAGGTTTTTTTATATACTTACAGTTCTATTGGTGAAGATATTTTATGCAGATTGCAGTTATATTAACAAAATAAATCAGTGCAGAAAAAGCATGCTATGCTGCTTGAAATATTTAAAGCCATAAACATAAAATTTGAGTAGCAAATTCAAGTGTTACTGTTTGCTTATGTGTATATTTACTTGGAAAGAAGTCCAAAGGAAGCCCAAGGAATTTTCAAAAAATTTAAGCATGGATCAGTCACTTTTCATATTTTGTTTAGAATCCCTGTTAATTATAATATACAGATTCAGATTGTGCTTTGCAGTTTACTATCTAAGAGGAAAAATTTTCAGTTGTGTATATTTAAAAACTTTGTAAACTATAATTGCTATTATAAAATCTGTATGGTATGCTAAACATATATACAATTATTTATTTATCTGAAATGCATGTTGTCTTTGAAGTAACATGCAATTTATAGAGCATAATTTATATAGTTATTATTTACTTTTAAATAATATTTTTACATAACTTATGTAATCAGATCATTTAATTTCACATCCTAAATATGATTTTAATGGATGCATACAAATATTAGTTATATAGATATTAAACTGTATATCAGCATAACAGCCAAATAACTACTGTAAATGTTAAATTTCCCTTTAACTAATGTTAGTCTCGAATAGCTCAGTCATGATTAATCAATGTTTTACTTCTCTTTCATAAAAATTCTTAAAATTAGATTTTGATATTTGGCTGTAATAAATTAATATTTTAATTTAATTTTTGGATTACTAGAGCTATGTATAGAGTTATTAAGTCCTTGTAGTTGAGCTTGGTTGATTGATCTCAACTGTTGAAAAGAATTGACCCTGCTTAATAGGAATTGAAAATTCAGCCAAAAGAATATTGGAGCAAATGAACTCTTATGATACTGCCAAGAAAACTATGAACTTAACCATAAGGAATTGAGATTGACTTGAGAACTCATTTACTTTTTAACAGGGAACAAATGTCATTTATGAATTTTTAGAAGTACATTATATTAGGGAAGAACATATTTTATTGATTGCTGCTGCTTAAACTACAAACTCATTATCTACCCCAAATTTAAAAATAAACTTGTGAATAAGAGTATTTGTCAGCCTTCCCCTCCCTATGGTTTTATCACAACCATTGGTCAGGTTAATGGGAGTTCTGTGAGTTCTTGCAACGTATTTGGAGGATGTTGGGTTGGAGAAGGTGGATGTTAAAAAGCATAAAGGAGAAATAATGTACATATTGTGGGGGATGTTTTCTGTAATCATCAAGCCCGCAAGATGTTTTAAAAACAGTACTGTTTAATAGGAGAAACACTATGATAGATGTTGTGTATGTTTTCCTTTGTCATAGCTAGTTTTGTTAAATAAGATAGTTTCTTTTTAATTCTAAATGGGAATAGCAATATTTAATAGGATATATAATACTTATATGTATTTGCATACATAAGCAAAGAAGACACCAACTTACTATTAGAAATATGAAGTGTCCTTAGATATTATTAGGGTATCTTAACTTCATATTCTAGGTTGTTTCTCAGTAAGCAGAATCACTGAAGGGGAAATATTGTGAGAGGAGAGAGAGAGAGAGAATGGTAAGAAACATATTATTAGGTGTTCTGACCCTCTGAATGGATGATGAGCCTTGCTTGAATACAGCTGGTAAACAATAGTTTGGAGTGGAAACATTTCCTGTTGCTTATCAGGAGATAGGCACAAAAGTTTCTGTCAGATCTGGAGAAATTAGTAGCTTAATTGACCAACAGAAGGGGAAAAGGGAATTAAATAATCCTTCTGAACTTTCTTTCTTTGTTTAATTTTTGTGCTGCCCAACTCACTGTCAGGTGACTCTTGTTGTATTTGATCTTTTTAATGTAAAAAAGAAAAGACACACAACACTCCATATTACGCTCATATTTGAGCCTCATATTCTATACCTTCAGGGTCTGTTATATCTGCTAAAGCCAAAACTATATACGTATTGTATGCAGTGAGAAATGTTCCTTAAATTCTGAATCAATTTCCAGCTGCAGTCTCAAATAAGAGATTAACTTTCTGAGACTCGATGTAAATAATTGAAAAATTGAATACAAATATTGAAACTCGTATGTTCTGATCTTTTTAAAGCTAAGATCTAGATCAGAACATATGAGTTTCAACATTTATAGTCCAAAAGGTTAAAAAACTTGAAACTTAATACAGCTTACATTTATAGGAATCCTGCACAGTGACGTACTATGAGTCAACTCTAAGGTTGATATTTGTTTGTTTGTTTGTTTGTTTATTCAATTTATATACCACCCCTCTCCCAAAAAGGGACTCGGGGCAGTGTACAACCGTCTAAAAACAACAAATTAGTAACAATTTATAAACCAATTTTAAAAAATCTAAAAATGAAATGATAATTGATACTCATGCCAATGGAACAGATTATTCTTTTCCAGTACTGGCAGGTAAGGGGACATCTTCAGTATTGCATGTATCATTCACAAAAAACAACTGTTAATGTCAGGCAGATATTCCTAGGGGAATACTAGCAGTAGACAAAGTAGCTCATATTTCATTCTTCATTTATTTTTCATTAAACTTACTGAAAAAAATAGACATTCAGATGAACTATAGTCACTGTGTTTCATTTTTCTTTATTGCATACATATATATTTGTCTACTGCTAGTATTCCCCTAGGAATATCTGCCCTGACATAAACAGTTATTTTTTGTGAATATATGTTTTCGTAGATTTTCACGGGTGCAAGTATGCAGGTCTAGGTCTGTTCGGGTCTTTTCCCGTGTAAGTTTGAGAATGTATTCGCAACGTTTCAGTGAGGTCCCACTCACCATCTTCAGGCAGAAGATCGGTCAGGTCCTACCCTTCAGGTCCCACTTGAATATGGCGAGTGGGACCTTGCTGAAACATTGCGAAGACATTCTCAAACTTACACGGGAAAAGACCCGAACTGACCTAGACCTGCATATATATATATGCAGGTCTAGGTCTGTTCGGGTCTTTTCCCGTGTAGGTTTGAGAATGTCTTCGCAACATTTCGGCGAGGTCCATTCACCATCTTCAGGCTGGTGCCTTCTTCTTCGTGCCAGTGCAAGATGAATTTATATATATATATAAATTCCTTTCTTCCCCTATAATTCTCAGTTCAAACTGATAAAAAACAATTACCTTCTTAAGACAAAGTTTCCCAAGCCAAATTTCCCAGTTTATGGATAGCTGGAATGCTAGAGCCAAAAAAGTTTCTTCTTTCTTGTTGCCCCATATTTATATCACTTTGAAAATTCCCCAGCAACATTTAAAATTAAATTCCTTTAAAAAAAATGAAAATTATGGATTAAACTGTTTTATGACTTTTTTTTCCTGTACTTAAAATTCAAAAATAATTTGTAATGTTTCCATGAAGATTTAGTTCTGGTCTTCCCAAACAATGGAAGAAGATGATAAAATGTTTCCCCATTTTCAAACTCAGTTTATAGGTAAAATATTTGTATAATTCCAACCAATAACCAGGTGAAATGATTCTCTTTTTCTACTTGCAGTATGCTAAGGTGTACACACATTATCTTACAGTGCATTATATATAGAATACCATACAATGTAATAGGTAAAGCAGAGCTTTTACAATTCATTCCAACTCATCAAATAGCAGTTCTTCCCCAAATCATGTGACTAGGAATAAGGGTGCTTCGAATACAGAACATACAAACATACTGTACAATTGCTTCTCTTATCAGAGGACACCAAAAGGGTGCACATTTTTATTTCTTCTTAGACTCTGCTGAATCCAGGCCATTATTTAATTTGGTTTTTCTTGTTCCAGCTTCTTCAGCACATTTTCTTCATTTTAGAAACCTAAGATTGGGTTAAAAAGTATGCCTTTAAAAAAAAAAAATAATGGTTAGATAAAAAGAAACCCTTATATTCACCCACAGAGCTACTAGAAGATCTCAGTCTATTTTAATAAAGTCACACTTAACTATAATCAACTCCATAGCAGAAAAAGAGATAATTGCAGACAATTCATCACAAATGAGACGTTACACCAATAATCCCATCAAATGAGATTGAGAATTAAAATTCTACATAATTAGGGGTTTTCTTAAATATCTGGGCAATCCTGTAGCACTTTTACCGTGTTTGCAAATACGGTGAAACAAAACTTGCAGAGAATTCAGGCTGCGCATAAATCAATATGTCTTTTTTTACTGTGTTGATTAAATAGAAGCAATGCAGGAGTCGTAGCATGTAACTGCACAAACAAAACGGCTTCTTTGGGAGAAAGCATTCAACCTGCAGAAAAAGCATACACACTCGTTTCTATTGAGTCTGTAGTTGGCTCATTGCTTTTGATTGCAGTATCTTTTTACTTGATCAGCTGGAAAGCAAGGCTCCTCTGGGTTTTTTCTAGCTTTTGAAGAAGTCATACTTGCTGCACTTGAAAGTCCCGGTTGGTTTAGCACATAATGGCCTCTTTGAAACAGATCGGTGAAAGAAGTTACACAGTTTTTTCCCCTTAACGTTCAAACTCATTCATAAAGGAATTATCCCATTCGGTTGCATTTTATTGTTTTCCATTGAGCAAAAGGAACTCGCATAAAAGAAATGACGAAAACATAAGAAAAGAGATAAAATGGTGAAAAGCTATTTCTCAAGCAAAACTATTTGGAATGGTGGTGTGATTACATTTCCTCTCAATGCTGTCTTCTCGTGTCATGTTTAGGCTATGCCCTGATCCCATCTGCCAAATCTGAGAATTTTTCCGATTCCAGCCATAGTGAGATCTCCTCGAGATCCAGCATTGTCAGCAACTGTTCTGCTGATTCTATGTCTGCAGCCCTTCAAGATGAGAGGTGTGTGCCTCAGACGATGGTGATGGATGCAGTTGGGGCAGGGGAAAGGAGGGAGCCCTTTCAACCACAACTTGAATACAACCAGTCTTGCCCTGGGTAAGAATCATTTCTTCCTCCAGGATGGTTATTGATAGTCTATCTTTTAGGACTTAAAAAAAAAGGGTAGCTGATAAGTTATTTGAACAATTATACATTGAAAATCCCACAACAAATGTTTAAGATAAATTAACAAATCTCTAGGGTCTTTCCCAAGGTCTTTGGTTTAATGGCCCTGTGGGAAGATAAGAAAAGGTCCAGCTGAATCAGCAGCTGGGTTGGTTTTTGCCTGTTTCTTCCCTGCTTCCTTCCCTCTTAAGAGACCCTTCCCACAGGGCAGATGGTGATAATTGACTGGTGTGCAATAACACTGAGATGTTGCATTCAAGTCATTTGCTGCTTGTGGTGACATCACACTCAAGGGGATTATTAGCCTGCTGAAAAGCCGTTTAGCACTTCACAGAAGGACATGCTTCTGCTGAAAGAACCCTGAGATTTAGAATTCTCCCCATATTGGAAAAGCTTAAATTGGTGTGATGATGTAAGTGGGAGAAAATGCATGGAAGTGAGATTTAAATAAATTCCCTCTGGTATGGCAGGCTTCAAATGTATTAAAAAGACAAAAGAGCTAGTTGTTTTTTTTTGTTAAGATACAACATGACACAGTGGTTGGCAACAGTTGTTTCATAGTTCTGCCATGCAAGGAGGAGATGCATTTCCAGGCATGTGTATGTAGTCACCCTTCTGGTTAATTCTGTTATGACTGCTGATAGCAGAAGGCTGAAGAATGACTGTTGTTTTAAAAGCTTAAAAGTATTTTGGGTGGCCCCAATCTCTCAGCAAAATCCTAGGCACATTCACATAATATTCTTTGAAGCACAGCACAACCCCGTGTTTTAATTTCTACTGATTATTCCCTGATTTTGGCAAAGAACATTTTTTATTTTATTTATCAAATTTACATACTACCCATTTCACTGTCTAAGTGATTCTGAGCAATTTATAAATTAAAAAACAAACATAATCCTTAACCAAAGAGTTTTACTAAATAAAGATCCCAATGTTTAATCCCCCAATGGAGTGTTTAATAATAGTTTGTTTCTAAGATGGCTTTTAAATACAAAGATGAGTTTAGAAATATGTTGAAATTTCTGTTATTTACAAACAGGAACATATGAATGTTACTGATCAGTTCTCACTGGAAAAGGAGAAATAAAGATAAACTATATTTGCTGACTTGGGAAAAACTTGGCAGTTTTTGGGCCATTATTTTATTTAGAAGAAAATCATAGATCAAGCTTGTTATTAGTATATCTGGGAAAACAATAATTAAGATTGTTGTCACATTTAGTTAATATTTTTAAAATGTTGAAGGAAGTGCAAAATATATTTCCTTGCTATTTTGAACTATAAAAACTTAGCAATTTTAAATGATTCTGTCCCTATCAGCTTGCTTGCAAGGTCATTTCAACAGCATTTTTATTTTCCTTCTAATTTGTGCTGATTTCAGTTTAAGCTGGCCGCTGCCTAGGCCTCCAGTGATCCGAGGGCTGCCTGTCCCATCTTCAATGAGCACCGAGGAAATTTCTCATGAGCACCTCACAATAGAAGCAGCAGATAGCGGCCGTGGAAGCTGGACCTCTTGTTCAAGTAACTCTCATGATAATTTTCAAAACATACAGAACCAAAAGGGGTGGGACCTCTTAAACTCTTACCGCCATGCTCATTTAGAAAGGGCTATTGCTGAAGTGGAGCCATCCAGCTGCTGTCCTGAGGAGACTCATTTGCAGTCACACAGCCATTCAGATGGTAGTCGGCAACCCAAAACTGGTATGGACCTCGACCAATCCCGACACAGCTGGGCTTCATCTACATCCCTGTCAGATATGCACGAAACAAACTATGGGACCATAAAACGAAGAGGACTGGAGAGCTTAACAACAGAGCAAGCTGAAGTTTTGGATGCTAAAACAGGCAGTGACACAGCTTACAAAACTGTCACTTCAAGTACAGAGCATGGCCTCATAGGTAAGCATGATGAAAAGCCAGTGAATATTTCCACAGCTGTTGTGCATTATGTAGATGAACTGTTAAGGAATGGTTTCAACAGCCCTCATGGCCAATTTGCATGTAAAAAGTTCTTGTACACATGTCTTCAATCAACTCAAGTCCTCTGCTGGAGTGTCTCAGATCTTGGGGGAAGGGTGGGATTTAAAATAACAGTCAGCAGCATTTTTTATTGATTGGCAGGGAAGAGAGTCAGTTTATGTAACTACTTTGGGACTTTTTGTATATTTTCCGATAAGAAATTACTTGCAGTTCTTTTGTTAGGAATTTGGTTTTTTTCACCATTCATACTAAGTATCACCAGCCTGGGAGAAAATTTGTGGTGAATAAATCCAGTTGCAATATTTTCTGTCTCCAGCAATTTGGCAGTGCATGCATTTTTGCCTTGCCTTCAAGACAGGAAGGAAATCATCTTCATGTATCATTTCCCAAGATTGTCATATTGGTCATCAATCAAACACCTATTATTGTAGGAAATAACTATTTTGAGAAGAAGCAGACTCCATGCCAAATTCCATTTTTTTGATTGAAGATGAAAGATGTCATATAAAATATCCTCTTGTGCCATTTGTAGCATTGCTTTCAAAGAAAAGGTTGCTAAAGAAATTATTATTCTTGCACGGAATCAAAATGTCCTTGGATATTAACATAGAATAGATTATCTGTAGTGTAGACATCAAAATATTAACTATGGCATGGGCATATTGTGTATTTATCTCTCTTTCTAGATTAAGAAAGTGCAGTACTATTACAATGTACATAAGAATTGCCTCCTGGTCTTTTGAACACCCTTTCTTAATTGGCATATGTGGGGTGCTACATTCTAGAGCAGGGGTCGGGAACCTTTTTGACTCAGAGAGCCATGAAAGCAAAATATTTGGAAATTTATTTCAGTAAGAGCCATATAATATAATAACTGCCCCTGACAGTTGGGGGACCCGCTTAAGGAGCCCCTATTTTACCCAGCCCGAGGCCTCCCCCCCCTCTCTCTCACCACAGCCAGAGCTGCAAGGGAAGTGGGCGGGGAGGCAGGGAAGGGCGGCATCCTCCCCAGAGCAAGCCCCACCGCCGCTTCTGCGGAGGAAAGCAACCCTGCTGCCTTGGCAGCTGCCTTCCCTCCTCAGACGGGCCTGCGTCTCTTCCGAGGGCCGAGGCTCCAGCTCAGGAGGGCAGAGGGGTCTCTGAGGCCCCCCTCTCTGGGTGGCAGCCCCACCCCCCATAGGCCCCGGTGAGTGGATGTGTGAAGGCGCGCCAAAGACCCACTCACCGTCCCTCCATCGCATCACAGTGCCCCCTCCGCTGCCGCCTCTTCTTTGTTTTGCTCCCCTCCCCCTCCCACTCACGCGCTTCTGCTTCCACCCTCTCAACCGCCCACCACCACCACAAACAGCGCTCTTCCGGCCGCATGAGGAGGGAAAAGAGCGGCTGTTCTAAAAGCGTCGCGAAAGGTCTCCTTTTTTTTCCCATTCCCCTCAAATTCCATTTGATGAGGGCAATGGTGGGGGCGAGCTTTTTTCTGCGAACCAGATGAAGTGCTCAAAAGAGCCACACCTGGCTCCTGAGCCATAGGTTCCCTACCCCTGCTCTAGAGGGTGGCTCTTCTACAGTCACATAAGTCATGCTGTGGAAGGGGATGCAAAAGCAATATTTTAAGGCATTAGAAAGCCAGATATAATGGGAAGAATGCATAGAAAGGTTGTAGATTGTGCTCAGTGCTTAAGAAAACAAGTGTTTTTTTTTCAATCTCCAGTGGTCTCTGTTCCTAGATACCATCTTTGTATCTATTTGTATATATTTATTTCAGATTTCAACTCGTGTTTAAATCAATCATATGCTGCATAGTATCATAAACATTGTACCAAAGTGTACCTTGCACATTCTGAAAAAGCTATGTTTGCCTAACTTAATCCATTTATTACTCTACGGTTCCCCAATATTTATATCAGAAGTGATTTCATACTCTACCAGCAACATCTTAGTAATATTCTGAACTGAGTATGAATGACCTGGCTATGGGGAAAGCAATTTAGATATTTTTTTTTTTAAATTCTTCTAGAGTCCTGTTTGTTGAAAGTTTAGGGTCCATCCCCTGAAACCTAATGCATTTCTTTTTCAAGTGCTTTTGAAAAGCATATTTCACTGAACTGACCTATCTAGGCAATGTGTTATTTGATACTCTTTTTCCAGTGATTTCCATATTAGGTTGTTTTTGCACCCTTTGCCTGTCAGGTCACATGCTTGTCAGATCAGGTTTGACAGCATGGATCCACAATCTGAAAATAGAAGAAAGAGAATAATAGCATCCATTAAAAGGTCTAGTAAATGAAATAGAAGACTGTAAATATTGAGAAATGGAGAAATACTGTTCTACACCTACATTTTTTTTCTCCCTTTTTCCATGCATCCCAGTTTGTTTAGTTTTAAAAAAATTCTATACTGCTTTCTGCTGATGAAGAGTTCCAAATTTCTTAGTGGCAAATGGGAACAGAATTACTGACATGTTAATTAAAGAAAAAAAATTAATTAGCAATAATTAATTTTGTTTAAGAAAAGATAAAAGCAGGAATACCAATCTTTTACCAAAGAAAAAAAGAGCCTCATTGCTTTAGTGGTAAAGGTGCTGGCCAAGAAATCAGGAGTCTGAGTTCAAGTCCCTATTGAAAACCAGTTAGATTAATGGCCCCCAAACTGTTGGGCACCAGGGACCGGTTCTATGGAGAGAGGTTTTTCCTGGACTGGAGGGGGCATCGTTTTGCATGCTGCCTGCATCCCACTGATGGGATATCACTCGTTTGCATGGCCTGGTTGCTGGCATGCCACAGACCAATGCTGGTCCATTGGGTTGGAGACCCCAGAGTTAGATAACTTTGGGCCAGTCATTCTCTCTCATCCCAACCTACCTGAAGGGGTTGTTGTAGGAAAAATAAGAGGCAGGAGTATTAAGTTTATGTTCACTGCCTTAAAAATAAAAAAAATTTTTTTTTTAAAGTGGGATAACAATGTAACAATAACCTATATAACAAATAGGTAGAATGAAACCCAGTTTATAAACAATTTGCTTGTACCATTACTTTCATGTCCAAAAGCAAGAGGCTATATATTAACATTTCATTCATAAAGGCAAAACTAACATTGCTGAAAGTTTGTGCAGAATTATAACTGAACTTTGTAAATCCAATATTGTCTGCCCAGTCAAACTTATCATTTCACATTGACCCTTTCACATTTTAGCAGCTGTCTTTTTTTTTGTTTTCCTAAGGATGCAGAATTAACCCACACTTTTAAAAAAATTACTCAGATTCATAGTACAGTTGAGAATTAGGACAGAGTATCCAATCGTCCACTTTCTACTTAATCAAAATACCTATTTATAATGGAAAGTTACTTTTTATTTTAATATCCCGAAAGTGGCTTACTCCATTCCAATAAAATAATGGTTTCAATAAAATTAAGTCTGTCACTTGGCAATCAGTTGTTGTTATTATTATTATTATTATTATTATTACATGAAACTCAGTCAACTGAACATTTAAAAATGTATTTTTAATTGTTATTGTAATTTGTATCACAAATATCATTGACTGCCTCTGATGGTTGATACGGGTTGTTGCCAGCATCCTACATATTGACCAAGTATTTTCTTAAAATGTACAATGTTCTGAGTAATGCAGTTTTTTGCAGTTCTGCTGGTGTTATTGCAGGAAGCTGTAGTTTCTTGATGTACTTTTTAAAATTCTTAGATATGGTGCCAAATGCCCCAATGACAATGGGTATCACTGTCACATAATTGCGTAGTTTCAATGGCCAGGTCGCGTTATTTCCTAATTTTTTTCCAGTTTTTGTTCTTTGACTCTGGCATCTTCTGGTACAGCGATATTAATAAATTGTACGTTTCAGTTTTCAACAACTGTGATATCTGGCGTGTTGTGTGCCAAGTGATGATCTGTCTGTATTCGAAAGTCCCACAAGTTCTTTACCTTCTTATTTTTGACACTTTTCCACTTCCCATGACTTTTTGGATACAGGTAAGTCATTTTTTTTTTTACATAATGACCAGTGAATTAGTTTAGCAAATCAGTTGTGTCTAGCTTTGTAATCAGTTTGTGTAATTTTGCTGCATTCACATACTATATTAAATGTGAAACAGTTTCAACTTTGTCGTTGCAAAGTCAGCAGTTTGGATTGTCAGTGGATCTTTGTATCTTCACTTTCATGGCATTAGTTTGTAGTGTTTGTTTTTGAATAGCAACCTTCCGTTCCTTTCTTGATAGTTCTCATCTTAAGCCATGCCTATGTCAAGTTGTTATCACATTTTCCTTCAATATTTTTCAAGTGCTGTCCATGCAAAGCTTTTGTTTTTTATCAATTTAATCTGTCATCCAGCTATTTTTCCTTATATTCTGCCTTTCTTTCTGTTGTTTTTATAGTGTTCTCTGTTTTCACACCCTGCAGCAATTTACTGTACTTTGGTTCATATAGTCATTCAAGCTTCATTCTTCTAGTTTGATGGCTTTGCAATAGCCCTCTGCCACCTATTCTTCTTGACAGGTACAACCTGTCACATCATGGGTATAAAGCATGGTACATATTGAATAGTTTACATGTTTTCCGATCCAAGTTTTTCAGTTCAGCCACAGTCCAGTTGATGATTCCAGTTGGGTAGCATATCACTGGAACTGCCCATGTATTAATGGTTTTAATTGTGTTTCCAGCATTCAGTTTTGCTTTTAATATTTTGCAGATCCTCCTGATGTATTCATTTTGTGTTAACTCTTTGGCTTTTCCATTCAAGATATTATCTGCTTCCAATATTCCTAGATATTTGTAACCTTCATCCTTTGCTAATGCTTTCACAAAGCTTCCATTTCCTAGTTCTATTTCTTCTATTTTTTCCATTTTTCCTCACTGCATGGATAATATAGCACGTTTTTCAAGTCCAAAGTTCATTCTGATGTCACTGCTGAACAGTTGAACTGTGTTGAGTATTAATTCAGTGGAGCTTTCTGCATACATTTTTTAAGACGTCCATGTATACAGTAGTAGATGGTTTATCTTGCCATGCTGGCTTGAGATTTTGTATCCCAGTTTTGTGTTTTGTAGGATTATTGTATGTAATGTTGAACAGTAATGGCAAAAGTGAGTCTCCTTGGAAGATTCCTCATCTGATGTTGACTTCACCAATGTTCTTCCCATTTGCTGTTAGAACTGTTTTCCATTTTTACATATTTGCTTTCAAAAACATACAAATATTTTTGCTGATTCCAAAGCTTTCCAGACAGGCATTAATCTAGCTGTGCTGTAATGAGTCAAATGCCTTCTTGTAATCAATCTATGTCATATTTTAATTCATTTTTTTTGTTTTGCGTTTTTAGTACAATTTTATCAATGAGCAGCTGATCTTTTGTTCCTTTTGATTTTTTTTATAATTTCCTTTTTGTTCTATCGGATACAAACTATTTTCCATCAGATGATTGAATACTGAATTTGCCAGTACACTTTTTAAAAAACTTTTTTATTTTTAAACAAACATACAAAAGGTACATACACAAACAAACAAAACATAAAAACATATCAACCTAAAAAATATCATCCAATTCTATGCTTACAGTGTGTCAGTTGGTTACAGAAAAATGTTTTTGTGCCATTCTTTTATATATACTTATAATTATATATGTTATCACTTTGTTTATCTTAATGTATATTTATATCTCACCAATTTATTAATATTCTGTTAATATTCTTTTGACTAATCTATTATTCCATAGTCTATGCACTGTTTTATCATCTTTTCCAACCATGTGTGGATTTTAGTCGACTATCTTTGTTCCTACTTGCATGTCCACCACATATGGTAATATGAACGAGGCATCTGATGACATTTCCAACATTTGTCTGATTTATCCTTAAACATTCTTGCAATTCTTGCCGGGGATAAGTGCCACCTGTAAAACATCTTATAAAAAATTTTTTTACACGAGTTGACAGTCATTTTATAATTTTGAGACCATAACTTTTGCCATTTCTCTAAGTCTATCCTATGACCAAAATTCTTTCCCCAAGCGATCAGTTTCTTTAACTTGCTCTTCCTCTAATTTGATCTCTAGTAAAAATCCATAATAAATTTTATCTGTCAATTTATCATAAAAACCTTCCACTTTCAAATCTTTTTTTAAAGCTTGTTTTATTTTTAAGACAAACACACAAAAAACCCATACAAAACATAAAAAACATATATACCTAAAAAAATCATCCATATCTATGTTTACAGTGTGTCAGCTGGTTACAAAAGAAAATATTTTTTGTGCCACTCTTTCATAATCTTCACTTGTAGTTATATTATAAATTATTTTTATTTATCTTAATATATATTCATATATCACCAATTTATTAATATTCTTTTGACTAATCTATTATTCCATCATTTTTATATAAAATAGTTATCAATATTTAAAATTCTATGTTCAACCAAAGGTTATATATTTTTATATTTGCAATCTATATCCTTATCTTAATCTCATTTATACAAAGACATTTACATATATCAGTAACTATATCTATCTGGTAAAATAAATCCCATACTCTATTAAATTGTTTATCCTCTTGTTCTCTAATTTCAAATGTCAATTTACTCATTTCTGCACAGTCCATAATTTTCTTGATCA
>JAEANM010005150.1:0-19937 GCA_017656035.1 Myanophis thanlyinensis
ACAAATTTACATCTTCCAATCAGAGAGCAGGATTCTCCCGCTCTCTTTATTATAATTGACAAACTGCTTGTCTCCCAACACACCATATATGGGTACAGAACACATCCTGTCTGCAGTGTTAGGTCATAGCTCACTTCTACATAAGAGTCATCAGACAGTCATCTCAAATCATCTTGCCTGAACCAACTCTAAGGTAGGATGCCTGGTCCCTAAACAATTATGATAAATGTGGCTTCCAAAGAAGGAATAATTCTGCTCCTACCTTTCCCCGTTTTAGAAAGGGATCGTGGTTTACTTTTGCATATCAATCCCAATAATTCTATCCCTCTCCCCAGGTCATCTTTTTTTCCCTTTTTCTTTTTAAGCAATTTACAACCTAATTGTAATAAAGGTTCTTGGGATTATTTTACAACTTTACCTTGGCCTAATGAAGTTCTTGCTTTAATATGTATTTGTGATTAAAAAAATGAGGATGTTGTTTTCATTTTATTGCCGGGCTCATTCAGCTTGCATAAGCAACACAAGCAGTGAAGTGAGATCACCAGCAGCATGTGAGATCCAAGAGGAATGCCTGGGAATCCTTTGCTGTGTCACAGAGAATACCAGAAGCACCACTTCTAGCATACACACAGATCTTACTCCCTGACATTATTTTCATGTCCCTGACATTATTTTCATGCCGCTGTAAGGGAAAGTTTAGGGGGGCTGGAGGATGTGAGATGGGGGGGGGGTTGTATCTCTCTGTTTGTCTGCCCAAATGGCTTGATCTGCAATGAAAGATGACTTTCACAGAAATCCCTTGGGAATATAACACATTTATGGCTGAATGGCACAGACAGTGACACCAAGACAGTGACACCACTACTGTATAGTAGTCTATAAAACTGAAATTTGTTTCATTTGAAATAATTGGCAACAACAGAATTTATCTTTCCTCTGAGAAAGTTGGGGGCAATTGACCAGACAGGAACAGGGGGAGAGATTTCTGTTACCAAAAAAAAAAAAAAAATTGAGGTAAAGCAGTAAATTACTGTAATTGTTTACAAAAACACAAAAGCTTTAAGTTTATTCCTTCAAGATTTTTTCTAAATATTTAAAAGTACATTTCTTCTCAGACTCTCTCTGTAATGAAAATACACCATTATAAACCAGACTTTGTCCACCTATGGTTAAAACATCTTCAGAATATTCAAGATTACACTTACATTAATAAATGACATGGAATCACTATTGAGAGCCAACTATCTGGCACTAAAATAATCATTCAAAGATAAATGGTAGAATAATCTTTCCCTGGGATGGAACACAGAACAGATCCATGCAGATGGAATAATTGCCAGAACACATGGGTTCTCAGCCTGAGAAAATAAAAGTATAATTAAAAAAAAAAAAGTGACAGAAAAATTACAAAAATGCATTCAGTGTGACTGGAAATGCTGCCAGTGACCTTCCATCAGAGACTTTTTGCTATTGCATAAATAGCTCCCGAAGAGAACCAATGGATTCGCAAAGAGAGAGACCTCTGCCTTTACCTTTGCATCACAAAGACATGTCAATAAAAAGGTTTTTAGTTCCCCTGTTTCAGTATTCAAGCCTGCAGTAATCCTGCTGTGTCAGTGCCAGGCATCCCTAATCATAGGCTTTTAGGTATTTGGTATTTCAAATTGGAAACATTGTGATTTTAGTACTCAGCAGCCATTCCAATCTTGCCAGAAGTGCTCCAGGGTTGCACCAACAACTGTCTGGACAGTGACAAGTAAGGTCAAAATGCCCTATTTTCAAATCAGAAATGTTTCGTGCATTTCTACTTTTAAGTTCCCTTCTGCATTGAAAATTTCTGATACAGGTAGTCCTCAACTTACAATCACAATTGAGACCAGAATGTCTGTTGCAAAGCAAGGCAGTTAAACAAGTTGCACCTAATGATTGTTAAGAGAATCACTGCAGTGATCACTCAAACTCATGTGAGGCAGAAGGTGTTCTGATCAGTGGCTGAGTGCAGCAATGAACTAGTTGGCTTGAAGCTCCGTAAGTCTAAAATACTGTTGATATATCATTCATCTGCCCAACTGCGTGCACTAAAGCTGCTCTGAAGGCCTTTTTACTAGGCACATGCTTCTGATTCTCAGAAAAGCTGAAATCTACTATGGGTTAAGGCAATTCAAAATTGATATTTATTAAGATAATTGAAAGATCTTACTTATTTCTGACCCGATTCAAGATCCTCCATGAAGTATACAGCAAATCTTTTGATGCTGCCCTGGAAATCTGCCATGCTACAATTTGCTATCATGGCTGCCACATCAAAAATTAAATCAAAAAGTGGGGAGGGAGAATTGAAAAAGCAACTGATGGTTGCTTATAAAAAGTTCCTTGATTGAGGATGGGTAGGAAAGAGGAATTCAGGATTCCGTGATGTCTGCAACTGAGAATGCCTTTGTTGACAAACCACTATTGGTCACTCATTTCCAAGCTTTTAAGAGAAGACTTTTTAACACTGAACAAGAGGCTGGCCAGCTACACTGGGGAGATACAGAGCAGGATATATCTATAACATTGTTCTCAAAAAGAGCTTTGAGGGCGTTCCAGAACTGCCCTGAACAAGCACTTGCTAATAAGAGGAGATGAAGAACAAAACTCTATTTAGAGTCCTCATGTTGAATCCTGACTTGCGAGTGCAGTCTTGCTTGGGAAGCCCCAAAGTTGTTATGCTGTAATGAGAAAAAATGATCAAGATAGATTTTTTAAAAAGTAACACCAATTCCTCCCTCCTTACACAAACTGATAGCTTATTTTCCCTCTCGCTAGATATTTAGAGCCATCATCGATCATCCTGTGGAAATGCTTTCCATAAATTCAAGCTTTCTTTGAACTGAAGTGGCTGTCATGAAGAAGAGATGAAAATAGCTGTGGCTGCATTGTAGTCACTGGATCTTGCCCACTTTCTTAAACTACTCCTGAAGGGTTTCTTAGCATTATTGTTGTTCTGTAAGAATTCTCCCAGTAACAATACAATTCTGTTTTCTTGAATTAAACCCAGAACTAGAAACAAGTTGGAGCAGTTTATCCCCCTTTAATTAATTAATTGGAGATAGGAAGGATTGGGGTTGGAGTTTAAAACTGGCCAGTAACTCAGCACAGCCTAGTTTATATTTTAAGTTTAATGTGGGACTATATTTGCAAATTTGAAAAGTTAAAGCTAAACTTATTTCAGATTCAGCATATATGAAATAAAATATCAAGATACCAATAGAACGGACTTACCATATTATATTTATGTTCTTCTACTCCACTGGCTGTTTCCGGCACACATTCATATGAGGGAGATGAGTGATTAAGAAATAGGAAATATAAATAAATAATAAAAGAATGTCATTAACCTATAAAACTGTCAAAGTCTGCTGATTACTTTATCTCACTGATTAACAAGCAGTGTCTGAAAACTATCAGAGGCAAGAAGGCTCTTGAAAAAAAAATCTTTGCCAAACCCCAACTAAAATACGCTCTTTGATGAACTAAATGCAAGTTGTCAATAAATGATTCAAAAACCAAATAAACAAAAAATTTTTGAGGAGATGTCAAAGATTGGTAACAAAAAAAAGTTAACTGTATAAACAAACCCCCAAAATTGCTAAATTATTAAGAGTGGGCTAAAGGAGATGAGGGAAATTGTAGAGAAACTGAATATAGTCTTTGTTTCTACTGAGGACATAGAAGAGATGCTGTATTTAGGAAATCAGGTGAACTACAGTAGAGGAAGGCAATGCTTGGATGTAAGTTCAATCAACAAGTTAAAAATAAACTAATGTCTAGAGTCAGATAATCTTCACTGTCAGATTCTTAAATAACTCAAATACAAAATTGTTGGTTTTCTGAAAAAATACACAATTTGTCTACAAAACTAGCATCTTTTCCTGAAGACTAGAAAATGCCCAGTGCACGTCCTTAAAAACGAATTGGGAGAGGGATATAGAAAATTATAGGCCAAAAATTAAAATGGCTGAAAGTGTTGTTATTAAATGATAAATAACAAAAGAAATAGAAAGGCTCAGCAAGGCTCTATGTTCTTCTAATGTTTCAAATTTTTAATTCCCTAGAGAAAGCATAATAGGTTACAGGTATTCCTCGACTTACTACCCCAATTGAGCCCAAAATTTCTGTCATTAAAGGAGATATTTGTTAAGTGATTTTTGCCCCATTTTATGACCTTTCTTGCCAGAGTTGTTAAGTGAATCACTGCAGTAACTTTAAATGGTCACTAATGAACTGTTGCAAGTTGAGGACTACCTGTTCTGGGCAAACCTAAATGCAGTTAGTAGCTTTGAGAGATTTTTGACCTACTGACCCGCCTGCCCTCATTGTCAACCAGGGTAATTAGCTCCTGCCTCTACTGTGACTGAGGCTAATCATCCTCTTCATCCTCCTACCTCCAAGTATATTGACCTCTCCCCAGCCAGACAAGAACAAAAATGTGCTGGCTTTTATTTTTACCAACTAGGAAAGAGTGTAGCCTGGAAAAGAAAGCAACGTGTGCTGTCTGGGGAATTCTGGGAGTTGAAGTCCAAACATCTTAAAGTGGCCAAGGTTGAGAAACACTGGTGTAGACTTTCTATCCAATCCTGGTCACAGGGGTCCTATACTTAATTGATGATTCAATAGATAGCAGAGTAGTTGGGACTATGGTAGGAAAACCTTCATCTGTTCCCTTTTACAGTACATACAAGACATTCCTGCTAGGGACAAATATAAGTTGTTTCTAATTTCTCTTAGGATCAGGGATAATGCCAACCCCAGACTTCTATGTTGAAATTAATATCTCAGAATTATGTTTCCTTCCCTATGTAGCGAGGTGCTAATGAAAGCTTGCCAAGATAGGGTCAGGGGGTATAAAGTTATGTGGGAATGACCTGGGAGACAGGAGAAAGAGCTGCAGCCAAGGCAATGATCTGATAAGCAAACTTTGAGCCTGAAGCAGAGGCTAAAGCACCTGCTTTGTTTTCAGGAGAGTAAAACTGAGAGGTAGAAGGGGTACTTTCAAATTTTACAAGGTTCTGTTAATGTAACCTTACAAAAAATATAGAGCAATAGAGCCATTACTCCCAGTTGTATTTTTTTTTTGGTCTAGATTACCTCACAAGGCTAACAGGGGTAACATTTTCCTCATCCTTCTTTTGCTTTATAATCAAGATCATAATGACAGTATCTAACTTGTCTCAAATTATACTGGTTATCTAATTGACAGCTGCTGTGGGGTGAATAGGACTTTGCTTTTCTGTGGCATGTTTTCATTAGCTTGTAACTCAGTCTTGAAGACAACTTGCTCTGCCTATGACAATTCCTCATCTTTGCCATCTCATCAGCCCAAGGTTTATGACAGAATAAAAATAGCATCTCCTAACTCATAAGAAGGAAAACATAGGCTATAAGCATTTATCCCACCTTTTTTTCCTAACACCTTGTGGAGTTTGAAAAAAAAATATAGAGCTTTTTCTGATATATTGTTCCTGTTTGTATTTTCTCATTGCATCAGCATATCAGCATATACATTTATGTCAAGTATTAAATATTTAATTATTAAAGAGAAAGTATGGATATTATATTATCCATGCTCTTGTTCCATTGATTCTGCTCATGTTCTAATTCTATTTTATTTTGATTGTGGAAATTATCATTCACTGAGGATGTGTCCTCACAACAAAGCCACCATCTAGTTGTCAGCCCATTCCTGAAGTAGATTGATGCAGGTCCCAGATGATCTGCATGAAAGTAAGTCAGGGAAATTTGGGACAAGCAACCCAGCAGCCATGCAGACAATCCGGACACTATGAAAAAGGAAGCTTAGTGAACTGCTGGGCTTCAATATGCTCCTTGCAGGATTGCCTACCTTCCATCTTTTTCAAGGATCTCTGTGACAGCCAGGGAGGCAAAACATTCTTTACATGGGTTTTTTTCTGTTGGTTTGTTTATGAGTGGAGAGAGGGCTGTATGATTTGGCTATCGGGAATATCAAACTGACAGAAGATGAAATGCAGGATTTCAATACTGATACAGCTGGAGATCTTGCCTGGCAAAATAGATGGTAGGATTACAGGGGAGAAGGAAAAGAAAGCCAAATACTAGCTCTAAATGCTGCACCCTGGGCCATCGCACACCCCTCAAAAGGTAAAAATATGCTTCTCCATTCCCCCCTCCCTCTTCTATGCTTACCTTTTCAACATTCTTTTAAGAATCAAATCTATCCATTCTGTAGGACTTGTTTGTCATGACTGTTTGATCCTTTCTCCTTGGCTCTTATTCTTTATTTTTTCAGTTCCAAATCATTTCCTCTACTTTATATCTTCCAGTGTTTTCTAAAAATTGTTAAAATAGGTCTCTCCCAAAGTTTACACTGTCAATTTTATGTTTAGACTTTTAAAATGTTGCTCAAGCAGTATGCAAGGGTATTATTTAGGAGAGCACTAAGAACTCAACCCTCAACCACTTCTCTTGAGTTCTAAAAAGAAAGACAGCCCCCTCCCAAATGCACACATATTTTTCAATAGCAGAGTAAGTACCCTTCTAGAGAGCAGAGTTCAATAGAGCTGGATCTTTCTTTTCCTCGTTTTTTCTAGAGTCATTCCATGTAAAGATGGGAGATGTAATACAACTCTTCAAAGAGACAAAAGAAAAAAAGAAAAGAAAAATGTTCTGTCCTTCAGCTCCTGTCCATTATTTGCTTATGTGATAGAAAGTGAATGGTACAATACAAAATAAGCATATGATCGAGATGAATGAAAAGCAAATACCTTTCAAAAAGAAATTTGGCTCAAGAATTTTCTCGGGCAACCTGTGTCTCCGCAGATACTGCTCTCCACAGGATCCCTTTATCAAAACATTTGGGTCATGTGTTACTTTCACAGAAACCATGGCAACAGCACCATGTAAGCTAGTTCTTTTTCATTTCTGTGATTACATTTGTGGTGTGCTATCTAGCAGCATTTTCCAGATAATTTACAACATTTTCAAATGTGCTGTGTGCCGAGTGTAAAGGAAATCTTGGAAGCATATTGAGGCACATTTTATTTAACTCTTTAAAGACAAAGTGGAATTTCTAGCCCCCCCTAGCTCTGCAATTCAACCAGCTCAGCATGTCCACTATCTACTCTTGTTTTATATAGGATGCATGTTGTTGAAGACATGGACAAGTGATTTGGTGAAATTTGGCCAACTGAATGTTCGTTCGATCTTTGTCCTGTTGGCTTTATAAATGTAGTTGAAATTAACTTCTTTGCTAACTAAAATAGATTCTCTGGTCATTCCAGGGAGTAATAAATGCTTTTATATGAGAGAAAGCTATCTGAATAATTCCAGCAGAGGAAATGAAGACCACTCCCTAGCAGATTTTTTTTTTTTTTTTTTGCTATCCAATTGTTGGCATGTCACAAACATCATAGACTATTCACTTTCATCTTATTGATGATGAAGATTATAAGTAGCTCAAGTCCTTATAAAATAGAATGCCTAGACATTATTATATATATAAATAAAAACTATTTTAATAGAAGAGTAGTACCTATGAAGTCCTGACAATTCTAAATGTCTTAGCAACTTTAATTTTTTTTTTATCAAGCATGACCTTTCCTTTGTCAAGAATTCCAGTTCAGATTTTAGAAAATATTATTGCTCAGGAATGTGATACTAACACTATGAATCTTGCAAGCTTGCAACCTATGCTTCTAGATTTTTGTGGATCTACATAAAATTGCTGAGTAAAGTAATCTGGGACCATGGGCAAAAGGCTTGTCACTTAGCACCTCAATGTGTGTGGATCTCTATATATATTAGGCTAGGAAATAGGACTGATATTTTTTGGTTTGATTTCTTGGGGGGTGAATAGAAGTGGAGGCATTTGTAGAGATTTTATTGCCACTCTTGTTGTTGCATGACTAAACTACCCCATATCAGCCATTTTACTATCAGATACTTGATCTGTGGTCTGAGAAATATTCTTCAAAATAGGGACTGGGGGAACTGCAGGAAGCCTGAGATGAAGGATTGCTAATCTCTGTTGATATATAGCTTCCTTCCTCTTTCATGGGTGTCAAATGCAGAACTAAAAGTGGATTCAATAATAAAAATAAAAATTTTATTATATCCTACTTTGATTATTCCTGTATGCTTATAATTGTACATGTTGGCTTTAAAACATTGTGCATTTTAGAATGAAGTATGTATTTATCAAATGGGCAAATAAAAATTAATTAGGATGAAACAATTTCCTGCATTTGGCTGTATCACAATTTGTTCAGTTGCAAAAGATTCGTTTAGCCTTGCAGATCTTTCTTCCCTTCCTTTAGAGAAACCCAGTGATTCAGCAAGATTTAAATTAACAAAATAGAAACTATAGAATTATTTCAGTGTCCCTGACAGAATAGTCTGTCAGACTAAGTGTATCACAGTAAGAGTCATCTATGCCAATGTTCTCTTTAAAAATTAAGTGTTCCTAGATAGTGGGCCATAGAGTAATTTTATGACCATTGTTCTTACATATTTTTATTAAGGTAAATAACATAAAGCAAGAAGAGGCAAACTCTGCCCAACAATTTTATTATCGAAACCTCAATTAAGGGAATGAAAATACAAAGGAGAGAAGGAAACAAAGACAATCAATGCTAACAAATGCAGTTATATAAAAAGCTCTCAACTCCCAAGATTCTGGGGACAATCTGTCCCATTTGCTGTTGCTTGTTCTATGGTTTGTGTTGTGTGGGTTACTGTATATATTACATGTATAGATAAATCTGCCTTTAAATGTTGGATTTCATTACTTCCTACTCTATAAACCTTTGAGCCACTGAGTCACTTCCTAAGAAGTAGCAGTTATGTAGTTTTAGAGCAGGGGTGTCAAACTCACGATGTCACAGTTTTGTCATGTGACATATCATGACTTTTTCCCCCTTCACTAAAACAGGTGTGGGCTTGTGAGTTTGACAGCCATATTTTAGAGTTAATAACATTTGTCACCATTCCACATATGGGCAGATCCACTGATTGCCACATCACCAGTACAAGCCACCTACTCTGCTCCAAAGCCACTGTTTTTCATCCTAAGTCCTTTTACATTTTTCTACATAAATGATTGAAGTACTTCATTCTGATTAGTGACAGTCCCAGCTCTAATTGGCTATGGTGTTTGGCATGGTCCTATCCTTTCAGCCTCTATCTTGGGCTGCTAACATTTTTTAGTATCTTGCAGTACTTCCAACAATCACCAATGAAGGCAATGAATTTTCTTCAATCCATGTTCTCCAACTGCCAATAGAAGCTCAATGCTCTATTCAGCCTGTACATCTTCCAGTGGATAGCTTTTGGTTTCTGTCCAGCTGGATGAAACATGGTCCCTTTACTTCTCTTCCTCTTACCTACAATACTGCAGTATTCTTTTCCCTTGCACATTTTCTTCTAAATGTTTAAGTTGCAAGATACGTATTTTGCAATAAAGCAACAAAATTCCAATAAATGCTACTTTGTTTCTAGAAAGCTGGACCATCAGTTTCAATGTACCTACAAACTGCTCCTTTTGCTTTGGATAATGTAGCATCAGAGCAATGACCGTACAGTAAGAAGGAAAAAGGATAGGCCTGGATTAGTATCAAAGGAGAGGATATGGGGCGGGATTGTAAAGTCACCTATGTATGTAAACAACTGAGAAAGCAAAGAAGGAAAAGGCAGGCAGTGACAGACTTGCCCGTACAGGGGCCAGCCAGCCAACTATACAGGCTTTCTCTACATGAATGGGAAGGCAAGGAGCAGGGGCATGACCAGTTAAGCCTTGAAGTGGCTGGAGCCCAGGTAAACATACCGGTACTTACTGAGGCTGTCTGCTTAGGGTTACCAGACCCCTGGCAAAAGGGGGCCATGTCCTCCATCTAATAGACAGAGCTTTTGTCAGACTTTTTGAATAAGTAACTTAGCAGTTTTTATCTGCTAAGGTGCAGCACTTCCCTAATAAGTGCTAACCACAAGTTATCAAGTTGATTCGGAAATGGACAAGTTATTAATCAGGCTTTTGACCTCTAACCAGCTTGCAGCCTAAACAAACTAGGCAAACAGCTGGCACTGGCACATTCCTCTAAATGTGCATTCCCTACTGCGTGCCTGTTTACTCTCTGCCTCTCCATTGAATGCAAACACAGACACTAAACAGTTTGTGTGGTCCTCCTTTCCTCCCCTTTTGCTCTCTTTTCCAGTAGTCCCTGCACTCCTTTATGGGGTCCTTGGTGCTTTCTGGGCTTGGTGGTTTTCTTGCAGATGTTTCATTACCATACTAGGTGACATCATCAGTGCTAGAAGGGAAGTTTCCTTCTAGCACTCATGATGTTATCTAGTTTGGAACTAAAACATCTGCAAGAATACTACCAAGCTCAGCAAACACCAAGGACTCCACAGTTCAACCTTGACCTACAAATACTCTCTTCTATCAGTGCCTGACCTTCTTTGCCTGTTCAGATATCTGGTCATTCTACATCAGCTACATTATCTGAGGTAGCTAGTTTTTAGCTGCTATTCCACCCCTACCTTGGTTCATACACATGACTAGGTTCTTTGATGGATATGCACACACTAGCCCACAGTAATCATGATCAGGTTTGCTTTTTGCAAGCCTATGCCTGTGCACTTCAAAACTGCTACTTCCGTATTGACGTAAGTACACCACTGGCCTTTCCCCACTTGCATCTTAGCAGAGCATATATGTATCTAGCAACCTCTTTGTTTTGCCTTGTCTCCATGCCTCGCCTTCATTTCACCCCTAGTCCATGAGTGAGGCAACCTTGAGTCATTTTAAGCCATAGGGATATTAAGCAATGGATTTCCTTTATTCAGACACAGTCCAAGAGTAACAGGAAGGTGGAAGCAATGTGATTACAGGCAGTGATTTGTAAAAGAGTTATACAGATCAGTAGTAGTGATGATAAAATTAATAGAAGAAGAGAATCTTGCCATTGGGAGGGGTCTTTAAGTCATCTCTATTCCCCATCTCATTGCAGGAATACATCCCGTTGATCATGGAGGTCTAGCCTCTGCTACTTCTCTGAGTAAAAGATTATATTCCTCTACATGTTAAAAAAAATCCTTAACATTCAATCAGAATCTGTCTTCTCATAACTGAAATCTACTCTTCTGTGCAATATACTTTGGAAAAAGAGGGAACAGATCTTAAACTCCTTCTATGTGATTTCTTGGGGTGATGTAGCATCCATGTGGTAATTTTTCCCCCTCACAGCTAGATTTGTTCAGTTCCCTCTGTCTTCATTGAGTTAAGTTGCTAGATCTGAATCAGCCTTTGTTGCCCTGTTCCAATTTTTTGGAAGCCTTCTTAAAATATAATACTGAAATCTGGAGAACAATATTTTCCTATGATTTGAAAATTAGACGTGACCTAAAATCCTATGTCTTTTTTGCAGCCAGATTATGCTACTACTTCAGTTTGTAATAAGCTACTATTCCACAATCAATCATCATCCAGTCATTTACCAATCATCACTAAGCCATGCATTCCTCATATGTGTGTACTTGATTATTGCTTGGTACTATCTCGTTCAAATTTCACTCCTTTGTTTCAGCCTATTTCTTGAGCTTATCAAAATTATTTTTAATTTTCTTTTTGCCTTTTATAGAATTGGCTTTTCCAACCAATTTTGCATATCTGAAAATCTGATGAACATTCTGTCCATTCTTTTAATCAATAATAAAAATGAAAGAATCGATTATCAAGGCTGAATATTTTGTTGTTGTTAGTTGCAAAGTCATGTTGACCCATTGCGACCCCATGGACCAATTTCCTCCAGGCCTTTCTGTCTCCTACCATCCCCCAGAGTCCATTTAAGCTCACGCCAGCTGCTTCAGTGACTCCAGCCAGCCACCTCATTTTCTGCTGTCCCTTTTTTCTTTTGCCCTCAATTGTTCCCAGCATTAGGCCCCATAGACCCCAGGGATCTTTTGGTGCCCTATTCAATGCCTCTCACCATATGGAACATTATACAATTTTCAACCTCACTTTCAGGCACCTGGAACTTCATCAGTTTTCTGTTATGTCTCAAATATAATATACAAGGTTTTGTCCAGAGAATCAATTGGTACCTTAAGCACCATAGGATGCAATTAAATTTGACTTGAAATTAACAACTCACTCCAAATAAAATAATAAATGAATTGTTCTTGGCCATATTTTATTGATCTTAAACTTCCAACTGCCCCCAGAGCCTGCTTTTCACAATGGCCAAGATAAGCGTTGAGTTATGCTTTTTCTTTGTTATTGGCCACAATTTTCTCATTTTTACTGAGCAACTGAGATACCAATTCTTTTCTTTTCTTTATTCTGAACATATCAAAAGAAACTCTTTGTGCTATTTCTAGCATCCTTCATTAATCTCAGTCTATTCTGAACTTTAGCTTTTCTGATATCAGGTTTTGGACTATCCATCTGTACTCTTCTTCAGTGATCTGATTTTTCCCCATTTCTGATATGTGGCCTTTTTTTGTTTAGCAAAGTTCACAAAGTTTTTTCTGCAGCAACATGGACTTCTTCCATTGTCCTCCATTTTTTTTATCATTAGAATTGTTTACAGTTGTACTTTTTTGTATCTCCTTATGTAAGAACTCCCATCCTCCTTTCCCTACCTTCCCTTGCTATAGGATCTGATTTATCATTGCTTTCAGTGTATTAAAATCCATTGTTTTTATTAAAATATTAAGTATATTATCTCTATGATGATATGAGTTTTAAAGTATTCTGTACATATCCTTTGTTCCCAAATGTAAGTATTAACAGGAAGGGATAACTGGCAGTGGACTTCATAAATCTTGGAAGTTATTTTGTCTCATCCTTCATCCCAGATTACAGTCTTCATTCCTGTACTTTTATATAATTGTGTTAGTTTTGTGTTTACAACAGTTTCTTAGGGCCATCACATTTGAATTCAGCCCTTAGAAATGTTTATCAATTGCACAGCCATAACATATGGAATATTTTGGAAACTGACCTTTGCAGCACAAAATTAAACTTGGATAGGATTAACCTGAAATGAACTTTAAAAAAACGGGAAAAGTTAACATTACCTTCATTTGTTCTAAGAGACAACAGTTCATTGTGACATCCATAACCATATCTCCAGTTATCATCTATTTCTTATAAAAGCCCAACAGTACCTAGCAACAAGCAAATTAAGACAAAGGAGTAGAAATGTTGGGGGAAATGGAGTGAAAAAGTGGAAAATCTCCTTCAGTCTGGTTTTAATTTGATTTAAGATACGATTTCTGGGTCCCTGCCTCTTGTCTAATAAGGATTTTAAGAGACCAAAAGTTCTGAAGCTCATTCAAGATAAATATCACATATCTAATCACCGAGTAACAGATTTTATTCCTTTTTAGCTTGCTTTTCTGCTTGATATATTTTATGTTGCAGCATATAATCAATTTATGTTTATCTTATACTTTTAACATTGAAACTGCTGGCAGCTTTCTGAGTTTTGGGCATTTGAATTGAGAATACTAGTAAAGAGTAAAGATCTTTATATAAATATGCACTAGATCAAGTCAAGACTGGAGTCAATACTCCCATCCCCCACAGACATTTCTTAAAACCATTCCTCATTCATTACCAAACCACACTAATGGGTATTGTAGGACAAGTGATTTTTGTAAGAATTGAGATGGACAGGTTCATTTATTAATTCATTTAATACCCCCTCTCCCACAATAAAGCTATCTCCTTATGTGTCCTTACAGATCATAATGTGATGGTTATGTTCCTTCCTAATTAAGACTAGTAGAGCTATGTATCAGTCTTCTTAATGGAAAACTTCATTCCAACCACTTAAGCACTTGAACCACATCGCAAAAAATTAATTAGGGAGTATAAAGCACTTTTATGGCAATTGATGTTGTGACCTTTGCTTCCATATAAACTACTCTGAGGAAATATTAGTGAGAAATGAGTCTAACCAACAATGACATGGCCACACCTATGAGCAATCTTCAGTGGCAATATTCTCTACTGATGACCAGAAGAGGCACTATGGAAGACACTATGCCTGACTCATTATTTCAAAGTTTTGTTTTATCTTAAGATTCCTTTCTTGTTTAGCATTTTTTTGTTATAAGCCCAATATTTGTGATTCAGAAACCCTCAATCCCCCAGTGCTTAAGTTTGAGATAAAAAAAAAATCCTATGGCACATTGCAGTACTCCCAAAGATACTATCATCCCTAACTCCAGTTCCCAGATTTTCCATTAGACTGCAAAAAACTGAAATAGGCAAACTATTTTCCAGCACAAACTGGGATCTACAAAACAAGAAATACCAGCAGATCACAAACATCTAACACATTTGACCTCGCATGAAGAGAACTAAAAAGGAAGTAAGAAGATATGGATACAACCATCTTATTACTGTAAGTGTGTGTTTCTTTCTATTAATATCTGCCAGCAGTTTGGCAGTTTGGGTCTTACCAGCTCAAGGTTGACTCAGCCTTCCATCCTTCTGATGTCAGTAAAATGAGGGGCCAGATTGTTAGGGGCTCTATGCTGACTCTATAAACTGCTTAGAGAGGGCTGTAAAGCACTGTGAAATGATATATAAGTCTAAGTGCTATTGCTATTTATTATTTAGATTTATATACATAAATTGTTCAAATCACTAACATAAAATAATTGAAATAAATAAAAATTATAAAGAACCATCACTACATGAGGATAAAAATGATCCATATGCTGCGTTTCCTCAAAAATAAGACCCACCCCAAAAACAAGCCCTAGTCTGATTTTTTTGAGTGGGCCTAATATAAGACCTACCCCAGAAATAAGCCAGGGGATGTGTGTGGAAAGCACGAGAGGCAGTGAGACATAGGGGACCCACAATATCTGGCAGCAGCCACAGCCCATCAGCCCCTTGGCGAAGCCCAAATGCCATTAAGTCCAGGCATGGAGGAAAAGGCAGGGGGAGAGAAGACAGGTGATTTAGACATGGTGTGTAGCTGCCTGACTCATGGGAGGCCCATGCAAGGCTTGCATGGCAGCACCAGCAGCAGGTGGAGGCAGGGGTATGGAGGATACAGGTGGAAGGTGATCCCAATGCCCCATGCAGGTAGCTGTTCAGTGCAGTCACAGGCAAGCCAAGAGATGGTGGGAAGCACTGGGCAGCCCATTGGGATTACCTCTACTTCCACCTGGTTCTGCTGCGCATTTTTCATCCAGAGAGAGATGAAGCTTTGTGTACTTGAAAAGAGTACACTTTGAAATGGAGCTAATTGCTCTGTTTCAAACTGTCCCCTTTGCAAGCACACAAAGCTTTGAGTCTCTGTCTAGGCAAAAAGTGTTTAGTGCCTATGGTGCTTGGGAATGGAGCAATTTCTCTATTCCTGGGCTGAAAAATACCACTGGCCGCACACTCTCTGTCCCACTGTCTGTTTGCAAGCAACCTCAATCAGGGCCAAGCTCTTAGCACATCCCAGGAGGGCAAAGACCCTTGCAAGGCCAGCAGCAGCATGGGCAGCCTCTTGGTGGCCAGCACAGCACCTGCTGTGGCTGAAAGTGTCCCGGCAGTAGGCTTCAGCTGGGCCAGTGGGTAGGGCAGGTGGAGGCCATGGCTTGCCGAGAGCTTGGCCTGTTGTAGCCACGGAGAAGCAGACAGCTGCGCTCCCACTCCTGTCAGCCTCCCCACTCACTGCCTCCTGCATTTAAAAAAAATAAGACTGCCATGAAAATAAGCCCAAGTTACGGACCATTACTGACCTGAGAGTTTTCCGACGTGCGTTAAAGACCCATTTTTTCCAACTAACCAGCCTGGCCTGACACCTTGGGGTATTTTAAATTGGATAAATTTTTAATTAACTAAATTTTTAATAGTAGTTTTTAAAGATTCAGCAAGTTTAATGATTTTAGATTGGTTTTTTAAATTTTGTTATGTATTTTGTCTTTTATCTGCTGTGATCCGCCCCGAGTCCTTAGGGAGATGGGGCGGTATATAAATATGATAAATAAATAAATAACATCGGCCAGGAGAATCTCAGAGCTAGCTGCCTTTCAGTAAGGAAAGACCTCTGTGTATTCCACGAGGACAGGGTGATTCTGAGATTAGACCCAGCCTTCATTTCCAAGATAAACTCTTGGTTCCATAGGGCACAGGAGATCATCCTACCAAAGTTCAGCCCCAGTCAACCCAAAACAGAAAGGGTGGCAGGGGACTCATTGGACGTTAGGTGGACACTGGATATATACATCACTAGAACTGCGGAGTCCCGGAAGACGGAGGCGCTACTGGTCACCTTCCTGGACAGTAAGCAGTGACAAAAGTTCAATATGGTAGGCAGGTGGCGGAGGGCAGCGAGCAGGGCTGCCTATCAAGCGCAAGGCCTTCCAGCACCAGGTGGGATTACGGCCCATTCCACTAGAAGCGCAGTGGCCTCAGTGGCCTGATCAGCTCAGGCGTTGATGGAGGAGGTGTGCAGGGCACCAACTCGGTCTTACCCGACACCGGTCATTAGGCACTATCGCTTAGACGCGTATGCATCAGCTGAAGTGGCCTTGGGTAAGTGGGTCTTACAAGCAGTACAGTTGACCCAGGACCTTCATTAGGCCCACCCTGGGGGACATGGGCTTTGGTATGTACCAGACTTTAATGGTGAAACCTCTCCCAACCGGAAGGAGAAGGGGCATTGGTCCTACCTGATACGCTCCTTCTCTTCGTTGGGAGAGGTGATCCATTCCCTCCCGATAGGCCCTGGTCGAACTGGAAGATAATTTGAGAGAGAGAGAGAGAGGATAAAGGCATCATCTTATGAATTTTGTGAAAGAGGGGGAAGATGGGCGGTACCAGGCTTTTTATTTTGCCGCTCGGTCATAAATCACTGAAGGAAGTGAGATCCCAGACTTTAATGGATCACCTCTCCCAATGAAGAGAAGGAGCGTATCAGGTAGGACCAATGCCCCTTCTGATCAGCATCTCCTCTCTTTCGTAACTTAAACAATATTATGGTAGTTCTTGCATTTTGCAAGGCGGCATTAGTAGATCTGCCAGACTTGAAAGCAAAGTGAAAATGAGGTTGATCTCTTGCGTTATGAGAAGACTTGGCTGGTCTTGGTGGTAACCTTGGGATCCCCAATGAGGGGGGGGGGGTTTAGTGCAGGTTTTCCATAAGGCCTTGGGGTTTTCTCCCATTGCATTTATTCAGAATAGAAGAGCAATGTGGTTTTTAGAAAGAATCATGATGGATGTTTCAATGGGCAAATTTCATATAATGAAGAATAATAAAATCACAGAGCTGGAAGAGACCTTGGAGATCTCATAGTGCAACCAACCGCTGCTCGGGTAGGAGACCCTTTGCCATTTTAGAGAAATGGGTGTCTGAAGACTTCTTGTTGAAGAAGACTTGTCTTTTTCTGCTCACCAGGGCTTTGGTGCAGGCAATATGGAAACAGAGAAAGGGGGCTTTGGAACAACCTCTCTTCCACATGATGGCCATGCGGACTTCAAAGACTACCAAGGATGCACCAAGGGAATACGATGACCAACTGATCTAACAGCGGTTTGATTTGGGGCTTTAAAAAAATATGATAAATGTCTCAAGCCAATGAAATGCTTAAGGTTCTTATTTTAAAACCCTGTCACAAATTGCAGATGTATTTATTTATTTGTTTGCATTTAGGTGCCAGCCAACTCCAGAATGACTCTGGGGTACACAGGAGGACACCATTCCCTCTCCTCCCCACCCCACCCCACACCATCACCACCCCTGGGTGGTCCCTTGGGCCCTCCATTGAATGAAACCTTGATCCTGCCCTGTTTTAAATCTCTTATTTAAGAATTACTCCAGGTGAGGATGCTATCCAGAAAAGTAGGATTGTCTTTGGGTGAATGAGAAACCTGTGGAGGCAGAGTGCTAGATAAGATATCCATAGGAGGAATCCAGAAAGTACAGGCCTCTGTGATATCAATACACCTAAATCCTTGTATCCCTCTAGACCAATCATCCTCTGCATAAAGTGTCCGAAGCAGAATCATTTATCTTGACAGATACAAGGACTTATATTATTGAAATCACAGACCAGCTCTCTGGACAAGGCTCAAATGCTGGAAAAATGAAAGGAACCAGAAGATAAGGACAACCAGTGTCAAGAGGGATGAACTTGGTTAGGATGGCAATGGGGCCACTGTGGAACACCTGAAGGTCAAATTATGGATGGATTGTCAGAGAGAAGACACAGCTATCTGGTTCCTAAGAGTTAATAGTGACTTGATATCAATCAATCAAGATATTTTTTCATTTGAATTTGAAAGTCTTTGTTAGAAAAGTGTGGTACAAGATGTGCATTTACATATACATCTGTGCACATGTGCAGACCCACAAGTTAAGGTTGAAGAATAGCATACTATTGTTGCTGGTAAGTTATAAATGGAGAACAATTAGCCATAAATTATCCTTGGAATGCCAAAATAATTTTCTTCAAAAATCTATAGGGATGACCCAAGGGAAAGCTAGAGGAAAAATACAGAGAATATTAGAGATGTTCTCTGATCTGCTCTGATCTTAGCTGATTTCCCAACCAACAAGGAGGTGGCTACCCAGAGCCATTCATGGAGAAATGAAAAACAAGAGATGATCTTTAGCAATAGCAATAGCATTTAGACTTATATATCACTTCACAGTGCTTTCCAGTCCTCTCTAAGAGGTTTACAGAGTGCAGCATCCCCCCCTCCCTCCAACAATCTAGGTCCTTATTTTACCAACCTCAGAAGGATGGAAGGCTGAATCAACCTTGAGCCAGTGAGATTCGAACTGCCAAATTGCAGGCAGCCAGCAGAAGTAGCTTGAAGTTCTGCACTCTAGCCACTGCGCCACCATGGCTCTTCAGGTAGAAAAAGGAGTTTTCCTCTGGAACATTTTGTCAGAAGTGCAAAGACCTGCTTGGCAGAAGAACAGAGGAGAAGAATTCTTCCCCAACCTCGATTTGCCCACCTCCAATAAACAGAATGCTGGAGCCCTTGGTGATCCTGTCCATAGATGAATCAGATAGTCCTCCACTTATAACCACAAATGGGACTGGAACTTCAGTCGCTAAGCAAAGTGGCTATTAAGTGAGTCATTATGTGGTTGGATTTGATTTTACAGCACTGTTTTCTGCAGTTGTTAAACAAATCACCTGGTTAGGCAAACCCAGCTTGCTCAATTGGGATGGCTTGTTGGAAATCAGCTGGGAAGATCACAAACTACAGCTGGGTAACTGCAAGATACTGCAACCGTCATAAATGCGGACCAGTTGCCAGGCTCCCAAATTGTGATCAAATTACTATGGGGGTGGTGCGATGGTCATAATTCTGAGGACAGATTGTAAATCACTTTTCCCAGGGCTGGTGTAACTTTGAACTGTCATTAAGTGAATGGTTGTAAGTCAAGGACCATTTGTACCCCACTATTCAACGTAGAAACCTAGATATTTCTTGGCTGCTTGTTCCCTAATTGGACTAATCTGACTCTCGTAGACTTTTCCTAATATTCTCCCTTTTTCTATCGTATAAGACGGGGGTCGGCAACCCGCGGCTACGTAGCCGCATGTGGCTCTTTGGAAGCTTTGCCGCGGCTCCGACCATTGCCCTGCTGCCTGCCTGCCCGACCACCCACCCACCCGCCCGCCCGCTCGCTCGCTCGCTTCTCTGCCCACCCACCCGCCCGCTCGCTCGCTCGCCCGCCCGCCCGCCCGCCCACTCGCTTCTCTACCCGCCCACCCGCCCACCCACCCGCCTGCTTGCTCGCCCGCCCGCTCGCTTCTCTACCCGCCCACCCACCCGCCCGCTTGCTCGCCCGCCCACTCGCTCGCCTGCTTGCCCGCCCACGTGCTTCTCTGCCCGCCCACCCACCCGCCCGCTTGCTCGCCCGCCCGCTCGCTCACTCGCCCGCTTG
>JAEANM010005151.1:0-19934 GCA_017656035.1 Myanophis thanlyinensis
CCACAGGGCAGGCCTCCTCGGGGTTCCACTGTCGGGACGGTGCCATCTGACAGCCCCGAGGGTACGAGCCTTCTCTGGGGCTGCGCCCTCCCTATGGAACGAATTGCCCCCGGAGATTTGGACCATTGCGGACCTCTGGGCCTTCCAGGATGCACTAAATACCCATCTATTCCAGCAAGTTGGTCTGGCCTAATACCTCAGGGGTCTTAAATTTTATACTGTTAAATTTTTAAATTTTTTTTTTTTAATTCTTGGTATTCTAATTTTATTCGGCCAATTTATTTAATTCATCTTAATTAGTATTTTAATTTTTGTTGATCTGTTTTTAGAAGGCTGTACACCGCCCCGAGTCCTTCGGGAGAGGGGCGGTATAGAAATCTTGCAATCAATCAATCAATCAATCAATAAAAAAGGAAAATAAAGGAAAATAAAGGAAAATAAAGGAAAATAGAGGAAAATAGAGGAAAATAGAAACTACAGACCTATCAATCTGACCTCAATATCTAGGAAGATTCTGGAAAAGATAAGCAAACGAATCAGTGAACACCTAGAGGCCAATCATAACCAAAAGCCAACATGGGTTTGTCAAAAACGGATCTTACCAGACAAATCTTATTTCATTCTTTGAGAAAGTGACAAAATTATGAACCAACGAATTCTGTGGATATAATTTACTTGGACTTCAGTAAGGCATTTGATAAAGTAGATCACAACCTACTACTTGATAAGATGGATTCATAAGTGGCTGACCAAACACACTCAATGTGTAGTCCACAGTGGAATTGCATCTACATGGACGGAAATATACAATGAGGTACCCCAAGGCTTTGTTTTAGGCCCACTACTCATCAACATCTTCAACAATGATTTGGATGATGGGATAAATAGGGAACTCATCAGATTTGCAGACGACACCAAGGTGGCAGGAATAGCCAATACTCCAGAAGATAGGCTTAAGATACAGAAGGATCTTGACAGATTTGAACATTGGGCACTATCAAACAAAATGAAATTCAATGGTGAAAAAGTAAGGTTCTACATTCTACAACTAAATGCACAGGTATAGTATCGGTGGCTTAATAGTAGTAACTGTGAGAGGGATCATGAACTCCTAATGAACAGTCACTTTATGAGTCAGCAGTGTGCTGCAGTTGCCCAAAAAAGCCAACACAGTTCTAGGCTGCATAAACAGAGGGATAGAATCAAGATCATGTGAAGTGTTAACACCACTTTATAATTCCTTGGTAAGCCCACATATGGAATACTACATTCAGTTTTAGTCACCACAGTGTAAAAAAGATGAGTCTCTAGAAAGAGTGCAGAGAAGAGCAACACAGATGATTAGGGGACGGTTGGCAGAATTGGATACGTCTGGTTTAATGAAAAAGAAGGATTACGGGTGACATGATAGCAGTGTCTCAATATCTTAGGAGTTGCCACAAACAAGAAGGAGTCAAGCTATTCTTCAAAGCACCTGAAGGGAGGACAAGAAGCAATGGGTGGAAATTAATCAAGGAGAGAAGCAACTTAGAACTAAGGAGAAATTTCCTGACAGAACAATTAACCAGTGGAACAACTTGCTTCCAGACATTGTGAATGCTCCAAAACTGGAAATTTTTAAGAAGAGATTGGACAACCATTTGTCTGAAATGGTATAGGGTTTCCTGCCTAAGCAGAGGGTTGAACTAGAAGACCTCCAAGGTCCCTTCCAACTCTGTTAGTATGTTAAAGTAAGATATCAGTATAATTATTCTACAATCTTTCTTAGGGTAGGAACAAAAGTCTTCCCGTTCTTTTTCTTTGTATATAGGTGGTCCGCAGTTTATGACCACAATTGAGCCCAAATGTTTTGCAGTTGAGCAAGACAGTTGTTAAGTGAATTTTGCCACATGTTACAACCTTTCTTGCCACAGTTATTAAGTGAAACACTGCAATTGTTAATAACATGGTTGTTAAGTGAATCTGGTTTCCCCATTGACTTTGCTTGTCAGAAGGTCGCAAAAGGTGATCACATGATCCTGGGACACTGCAGCTGTCATAAATGGAAGTCAGTTGCCAAGCATCTAAATTTTGATTGCATGATCTAGAACAATCATACATGTGAAAAACAGTCGTTAAGTAACTTTTTTCAGTGCTGTTGTAACTTTGAACAGTCTCTAAATGAACTGCTGTAAGTTGAGAACTATCAGTGCTGTCTGTATTGAGACTGTAGTCACTGGTTACAGCACTCACAAGTCAATATTGTCCTATTCAAATTTTTAGAACTTATAGACAAATAATTGTAAATTGGACTCCATCCATGTTATAAAAATAAATTATAGTTAGAGAAGCCAGAAAATTATGGAGGTAGACTACTAGGTGATTATTGATTTAACAGTCTGTTGTATGTTAAGAATTTCTTCACATAGGTCCTGTTGTATCATGTTAAGAATAAGAATTACGTTTTATGGTTCCCCGCTGTTTTAACACAAGGTTGGTGACAATAGAAAATGTTTCAAATGCTAGTATAAGCCCAAGTATTAGAAAAATGACATGTGGACCATATCTAGAACTAACACTAATATTGGTGTAGATTTCAAAAATTAATATAAAATGCCTTAAGATGCTGTTATTTATCTGTAAGAATTTCATCACAGGACTTTTTATAAGGCAAAGAAATTAGAAGGTAGAATTCTTGAACAGACTATATTTTTTGAAAGTTTCATATTTTTTCTTGTATTATCACAATGGGTTCTTTGTATGTAGCTCAAAGTTGAAGCCAAATTGCATCACTTCTTCAGACTTTAGTTTGAATGAATTCAGTTGTGCCTTGGAATAGTAATATAATAGCAGACTGTGCAATTTCTAGAGATGACTTGAGGCATGGAGGGAGAGTTTTAGCTGTCACTTTGAACTGCCTCACTTTTATGTAACAGCTTTTCTATAAAGGAGGTAACAAATACAACAATTGGTATATTCATATGGGATTATCTGCTGCATATGCAGTCTTTGTAGGATTCAGAAAACAGCTGTCAGACTAAATAAAAATACATGGGAAAAAAATGGACTCATCTCTTTAATTGATTTTAATCTATTTGCATGCAGCCATAAAAAGTTCCTTGATGATGATATGGCAAATACTGTGAATGCAATTAGTTAGCAATTCAGTGAACCTTCCAGGAAGGAAATCTCATCTCTCCAAAAAAGAGCTATTGTGGATCCGTCTAGAGAAAGCAAATGCTTGTCGGCTTTATAGAAATTATTGATATTGTGTTCAGCATTAAGCCTTTAATCTTTTTTTGTTCCTGATTCCTCATTTAAATTTGCTGGATTGTTTTTCACTGACACTTATTTCAATGGCCATAGGAATGATGAAAATGCAAACAATACATGGAATTTCATTTTCTCTGCCTGTGTATCACCTAATAGTAATTTTAGTATGCTATTCAAGAAGAATGCTGATTATGTAGCAACCCCTAGTGACATCATCAAGGAAGCTCAATTGATAATTAGGTTAAAACTAGCATAATTGGGGAACCATTTTTTTTTTTCAATATTTGAACAGCTGGGATATCAAGAATAGCAGCAGCAACAACAGAGTTAATAGTGCCCTGATGTTTTCCTTTCATGTATCATATTCCTTCATTCCTCTACTGGAGAGATTTAGATCCCTAAAGTAAAAACATCTACGAATGATAAGATTTAGTGTTTCATATTAGCATATTAGAAATTAAATGCTGAGGTTTTGTTTGCTTTTTAGCTTTCTGCTGATACGAAACAAAGTGAGCCATTTTTTTCTTATTGTAGCACTCTGTGACACATGGAATTTTTCTCTGGATTTTTTTTTTCTACAGTTTTTGTAGTTCCTTAGACTTGAGCCCATTTGTGATGAAAAGAGAAAGGAATTACTCCAATGTTACTGTACGGAGCCAGTGAGGATTATGAGAATATCACTAATATTTTTTCTTTGGTTCACCCATTTGAATACTTACAGGACAAAATCCTGTTTTGTTCCTACTCCAATTAAAATAATGGACCTTTATATAAATTCTACATCTTTTAATTTAAAGGAGCCTGTATGAAAGAATTTTGAATAATTTGGAGAAACAAAATATTTAAAACATCAAATATCTGAAAGAATGAATAAGCAGATTGGTAATAATTGTCTTAAACATACAGTATGTAAATGTGTTGGGGGATGGGTGAAGTGTTTTGTGGAAGTGATAATCTGTCCAATTCTTGGTGTATACAATTTCTATCATATACCCGTACTAACAGTAATCAATTAACACAATCCATTTTCCCGGAAGCATAATTTATGTGTATGTATGTGTTCCCTGTCTGAAATGATTTTGTACCTAAAAATAAATCTGATGTACAGTTCTTATAGAATAGAATAGAAATAGAACAGAACAGAATTCTTTATTGGCCAAGTGTGATTGAACACACAAGAAATTTGTCTTTGGTGCATATGCACTCAGTGTACAACAAAGGAATGCATATTTTATTTGGAAAGCATTACTGGACTACAGTAATATACATCGAATTAAGTCAGTTTCAGAAGTTGAGTTTTAGAGTTCATATTTTAATCTGACATGTAGTCTACACATTATTTACAATACTTTGGTATTGTTTATTATTTATAGCTTTCTTTTCCCTCTTATTGATTTCAGTTGTCCTAATCAAATATTTTATTGGTTAATAGAGACATGTTTTCATTAGAAATTGTCTGTATATTTAAGTTATTAATGGTGTACTAGAATATATTAACCATATTATGTATTAGATTTTCTATTTATTCAAGACGTGTTAATTGTCAACCTGTATTTTATTGCTTATATTGCTTCTTCCTCTTTTTTCTTTTTACCATCCCAAAATGATTTTCAATTCCGTATTGAGGTTTGAAGTTACTGTGCCTAGTATTACAGACCTCGACTAAGATTCTAAACATTTTCATTTAGAATAATGTTTGACCTGATGGCATCTGCTGTTGTCAGGAAACTACCAACCTCATTCATATCATATTTGTATAGAAGGACTTTGCAGTCTTGACTTCTCTCCAGAATATTTAGGCCAAATCAGTAGTAAAAAGGGGAATCAGAAACATGGATAGACCGAATGATATCACCAGCACTCCTGAATTCTATTGCCAAATAATAGGCAGGTGTAAATCCTCCTTGGCAGGGTATCTATAGAATCTAACCCTAAGTAATAAAGCTAGGCTTTTCCTAGAGTCCTCTTTGATGCCTTCTCATCAGCTCTACTGGTGGGGAGATTTTGTGGATTTACTTATTTGCAGAGTCTTTGCCCTTGTGGATCCAGGAAGGCAGAAATTCTTGCTCCTGTCCTCATGCAGTGTCCTTTTTATGATGCCACAAGGCATGTTCTGATCATCCCAATAATTTCCAGATATGGGGGCCACACTGATAAATGTTATGTTTATTATTTTTAAGGGGTGCTAACCCCACATTCACATACCTGGTCGCTAGATATCTTCTCCAAGTTATACAACTGCACAAAACTTTTAATGTCATTTTATAGTCCTAATGTCCCACCCTTTCCTAATAACAAATTGTTCTGTTGAATTCTAATTTTTACTGTAAAGTCTGGTCAAAGATAATAATAAAATATTTGATTTTGATTTTTACTGTAATTTCTATATGCTTTTAAGTTCGTATTTTATCAACATAATTTATTTTCCTTTTTTCTTTGAAATTCCAGTAGAAATAAATATATAAATAAAATCAGTCAAACAAAAGTGTTTCCATTTTTAAGCAGAAATATGACAGTTTCAGGAATCAATTTGTACGTGTACCAGCAAGAAAGTACTGAACTATCTATACCAGAAAAATAAGTGTTTTTGAGAAGTGTTTAAATGTCCTAAAGCCCAAATAACATATGTGGTTTGGTGCATCATTTGGATCATGATTTGCATCCTTTCTAGAACAGAAATTGCTGGCACGGTGATATATGTATTAGTAAACTCTGAAAATGATTTGGAACCTCTAATATGAAATTTAGATGCTGGAATTCTAGTAGGGTGATCTGTGTGGAATCAACTGCAGTGTGTACCAAATTTAGTTCAAAGTCTTACTGCTTGCCTTAAATGTCCTAAATAATTTGAATACTATATATTTTAAAGAATGTTGTCCCAAAACAGCGTTTGAAAAGCTTGACTTATTTTGTATCTAAAAATGAAAGATTCTAACCGAATGTTTCAGGACCAAGATAAAGATTTGTTTGCATAGCATTTAAAAATTATATATTTCAAATCTTCAAATTTATATTTCAAATGGCAAGTTTGCTTCTCAACTGTGTTCAGTTTGTAGGTTGCTGTATTGAAACTTTATTTTTATTTTTTTTTAACCCAGTGGAATGATTGAAAGAAATTATCACTCCAAAGGTCTGTTTGCAGGGCCATTTTCTAAAAACCGAATAGAATAAGATCATATTTAATTATGGGGACCAAAATGAAGATCAAGTTAGAAAATGGGCTGGATCTAGCTAGGAGATGCAAGAAAAGGGTGGGAGGGATTTACTAATGCATCACTGACAAGAAAAATAGACCTGAATCCAGTGTGCCTGATCTAGGATTTAGCTCAAGAAAGCTGTATTATGGTTTTGTGGCAAAAAAAGAACCATCTTTGCTTTTGAAGACTTGATATAAAACTGGTCCAAATACACATCACTGACAAAAGCCATTCTTCACTTATTTTTATAATTTCAGGGTTCTATTCCAGAAGGTAAACTCAAATAAACAACATCTGTATTAGCTCTGTCAGTAATTGATCTGGATGTTTGTGTTAAATCCATGAGAATGAAGTTAAGAAAACAGAGAGAACAAAAAACCCACATTTTGGTGTTTTATTGACAAATTTCTACTTGCACAAATTATTTTCTGCTTTTTCATGATCTGATACTTACGTTTTTGGTAAGACATATTGTTAAGCCCACTCCTTTCAAAGATATGGGTCAACCATTCATTTACAGTATTGTTATTGTCATCACTTGTAGAAGGAAAACAAGCATTGTGATATTTCATGATAGTTTTAGAATTGAACATTTGAGAACTTTAACATAATATTTTAAACCAGACTAACAGGATATTTGTTCCATAAAAAGTTTTTATTTTTTATTTTAAATAATATACCAGTTCCACATTTCTAATTATAAACAGAGGGTTATGTGTAAGGCAAATTTTTATTCACAAGATGGTTGGAAAGCAATGTAGATAGTAAGTGAGAAGGAGGGAATTTGTGTAGTTCAGTATTAAAAAAAGGGGGGACATGACAATTTGCCTCCTGGAATTGTGGGTGCCTCATTGTTGAAGGTTTTTGAGAAAACATTGAACGACCATTTGTCTGGGATTGTATAAGGACTCCAGCCTTGGGCAAGATTTTGGACTAGAAGACTAGAAGGTCACTTCCAGCCCTATGAGTCAATTGAGATGTATAATTTACTGTAAGTAAATAGAAATCTGCCATAGGTTTCAATAGCAGCATAATGGCATGATTTGGCAAAATAAATTACGTTGAGGTTTTAATCAGCATTATTAGAGTCTGATAATGCCAGCCATTTCCTTACCCAAAATTCATAGAGTGTATTTAATATTTTTGTAAGATTTTTGTGATTTAAATACTAGAAGTAGCTTCAGGAATTTTTTTTTCTATAAAGCAGCAGTTCTTTCCATATTTATTCAAAGATAATTTCCTTTGAATTTATTAATGTGCTGAATGTGGCTTAATTATTGTACTTTATTAATCATTCAACTATATAAATATAACACACATTAATTATTCCTGCTATTTTAATATATTGAGTTGCAGATCAAGATGAAATAAGATTGATGAAAGAACAGTTTTTTTTCTGCTGTGGATACAGTTCATTGTTCAATTAGTAAATTAGTAAAAGATTATGAAGAAAAACAAAAATGTTTAATAGGGTTAGGAACAATTCTAAGTCACTATAAGAAAAATGGAGATACTTGGTTAATGAAATAAACACATAATTTACAGTATATTGCAAAAGAAGCTACTGTTTTGTAACTCAATCCCAGGTACCTAAATATTTTTTCTCACTTTTTTGACCAATTATTATAAAATGTGAAAAATGTTGGTCTTTACTTTGTTTTTCCTGTTACGTCTTTTTTATCAATCTGTAGTCTTTGCAGCTGTAAATGTTTTCTGAGCTGAAAAAAGGTGAAGAAATTATCCACCACAGCTTCCTATGGTATTTAATTGAAATGTGCGAAGTCAAGGAAACTCCAAATCATTTGAATGATTACTGTAAAGTGAAAGAGAAGTTGTCACCTATGTGGCACTGGGTTTATTTATAACTAAAAATAAAGTAGTGTCCCTATGAATATGACACTAAAAGTTTCTTTTTCTTGAGAAAAAAAATGAAAGTGATTTCCTATCTATCACATTAAAATAGCAAAATTGGGGGGGGGGGGGGGAAAACCTAGCTTTCCTTTTGCCTCCAGCTGGTGGAGATGAAAGGGAACTCTGAATGATGGAAATGAGCATCTACAGATTCTGTATACTCCAGACTGCAATTACCTCTAAGCAATCTTTGATCATTAGTTATGACTGCATTTGAAGGGAATAAAATGGTTGCTCTAACAACATATAGAATGGCCTTCCAAAAGATAGGCTGATATAAAATGCTTCTGTTGCACAGGAACTAAAAATCCTGCATAAAGAATTGAAAAACTGGTGATGCAAAACATCTAAGAGATACATAGGAAAGGAATTATAACATCAAAGGAAGAGGAGGAGGAGGAGGAGGAGGAGGGGGAGATGATGAATAAACTGCTGATTGAAGAACACCTAAAGCATTCATAATTGAAATTCAGTAGCATCTTAATTATTAATGGCTTTCTAAAAGACATGAAGGACACTGATTACCAGTAAGGGGAGACTGGATTAATTTTCCAGAAAGTCCTGGTCTTATCTTGTTGGTCGCTTAATAACTCTAGGGAACCAGAAATAGATGGCTAGACTGAGATCTGGTTTAATTCAACTGTGAATCCATTAACTCTTTAAATGACAAGCTATGACAGTCTTTCAACCAAACCTTATCCACATATGTGCTGGTTCCAAAAGCAAAATGAAATAACATTAAGAATTCTATCTTGAGCTTCTTAGAATAAGGGACTGATACAAATTAAACAAATGCTATAAACCCAGTTGCTTATCACATTTGCCTACCACTTGACTTCTTCACTGGTTGTTTTTAAACCCTGGTATATTGTTATTAATAGAGGTTATATAAACATTCACTGAATCTTGCTGACATTTTAAATATTCTTTCATTTTCAATTATATTGGCTATAAAACTATCTTCAAGAATCATCTGCCTTAACAAAAAATTCAATCTGACAATGGCTTCTGTTCTAGCTGAAGATCTCTCCATGTGTGACAGTAAAATGAGACATTTTAAAATATTTTCTGTAATTAAGACAATTATTATGATTAAGAGCTGCAGTATGTGCTTCAAATGAAAACTTTGGGTCATTTTGATTCATAGTTGATAGTGCAGAAAGATAAACTGGGATGAGACATAATTAAAAGTAGATGAAAATGTACTGTTTCAAGGATTTCCCTGGGGAACACTGTTCTAGAGAATATTTTGCATCCAAACGTCTTTCCTGGAAGAACAAATAATGCTTAAGTAAAGCATTATATTTTTTTTACTGTCAAAACTACAACTATGGAAATATGTCATTGCTATACATTTGAAATTGACTCATTTGTGAAGCAGAAGGGTAAAATTTTAAAGCATGAGCATGCTTACTTTGCTCCCCTACTCACATTTTGTTTTTAAAAAGTAGCATATTTTTGAAGTAGAACACAGTCATTTTCTATCTTGGTTTACTAGTGCTCTACATAATGTTTTCAGGTTTAGAATAATATTTGTAGGAAATGTTTTGTAGGAAAACAAAACATGAGAAAAAAATAACCTGTGCTTTATTATTCTATAAATCTGTCTCATGGGAGTTTAGTATACTTTTAGGAAGTCATCTCATTTCTGGGCAATACAAAGTACTTTCTACTTAAAAGAGTAAATCATGAAGTACTATGGAGAGTTTTACTACTAGAGTTATTACATCTATGTATTCAAGACCACTATAATATAGTCTGCAGGACTTTATTAATTAAAAATACAAATCTGATGCTCTAATAGTTATAATGGAAATAGAAATGTATTTTGAAGATCTAAATTCATTGGAAAAGTCAGATTATTTATCAATGCCTTCGCTGTCTCTTCTTGGTATCATTAACAGTGAAAGCACATCTAGCTTCCAAAATAAGAACTCATGATCATACTATGACAACAAGACATCATCACCATGTTTAAATTAGCTTTTGGTTGCTGTGGTAGACTGGATCTATCTTCTAAGAATCAATTCTTAGCAACGAATCTTTTTTCAGGTGTTTGAGGTGCCTCCCGTAAAGCTGCATTCTGCATAGATTTGTTTTTTATGAGTCAAGTAGATAAGACTTTTTTGTTTATAATAGCAGCAGCTCTAACTGTTTCATTTATCTTCTGCCCTTTGTTAAAATAAACATTGGAGTCCAAAACCGAAGTGGGAAATGTAATGGCCTCTCTTGTCCTTATTATGAATATTTATGTTGTAAAAAAATGCATGTACTCAAAAATTATTCACTTGTGAAGCATCAAATCTTAACTTCTGTATTCTATGCCTTATAGGTTAGTGCTCTTTTGACATCTCTTTTTTTTCTCTTGCATTCTACAAAGATGTAGAGGAATATAAAAATTAAACCAAGAATGTTATAGCTTGATTTTGCTGCATGTGCTTTTGAAAACAGAAACTATTTCACACCCTTGTTAATCTAAATCACATGATCTAGTTCTTCTCCCTAGATATATCTAATAATTCACTGTTTTCAAATTGCTCCAGGCAACATAGTTTTGACCGCAGCTTTTATTCTTCAAAGGCAGATCTTGTACTTTCTGACTGACGACATTTGTTCAAGTCAGTATGAATGGTGGATCCTTTTTAAAGAAATAAAGGACCATATACCTAAAATTAAGGGTCATCAGAGTTGAATCTTGAACAAAGCGATCACCATTTAATAGAAAAATGCCCAGTGGCCATGCATTATTACTACTATTATGGTCACCATTGGATTACCGCTACCTTAGCAATTTCTAACAGGATAGTTCTTGTATTTATTTAAATTTACTTCAGCTGCTCAACTCCAATGCAGAGAAGATGTAAAAAAACCTACCTTTATTAATGCAGGTCCTTCAGCTGATCCTATAAAAAAAGAGATAAGAAAATATCTAATCAGTTGAAGCTTGAGACCTGGAGGATTTCACAGTCGTAGACCTGTTCCTTTAGGAGCAGTGCAGCCATATCCAACAAGGGACACAGAAGAATCCTGATGTACAAACAGTTCCATTTTTCTAGGTTCAGTGTCCCCCACCCCCCCACCCCAGAATGATTAAAGTTCAATTTGCAATATAGCCTGGAGATGAACAGTTGGGTATCATCAACATATTGGTAGTACCAGATCCCAAGCTGCTGGATAACTCCCCCAGTGGCTTCATATAGATATTAAATAAGCTATAGCAAATGTTTAACACATGCATAATAGGATGATATAATTTTCTTTACAATTTTCTTTAAGCACCCTTAAGGTTACACAAAACCTACATGTGGATTTTAACAAGAGGAGACACTAACAGAATGAAAAATTACATTACCATATGGTACTGTGAATAAGAAGGGTGTGGGGGCGGCAACAGAGTTATGGTGTAAGAAGAAAAAAAAGAGGGAGAAGAGTAGATTGATTTTAGTTTGGTGTAAAAATTGTTTGAAGAAATCCAGGAAAAGAGAGAAGACAATCATAGGGAATGAGAAAATAGAATCATAACTATATAGTTGCAGAGAAAGTAATATATAGAACAAAACTAATACAGAAATTTATAAAAATAAATATGTGACCAAAACCCCCTATAGGATAGGGAGATAAATGGGGAAAATCAGAAATCAGCTTTGAAAGAAAAGGAGGAGGATTCAAGCCATTAAAAAGCTTTAAAAGAGCATGGCATATTTTGGATATGGGGAAATAAGAAAAAATAATAGCAAAGTAAGTTCAATTTAAAACTATGAAGGATGGAGCCTAAGGACACAATACTGCGGTCTGAAAAGGAGAGCAGAACAATTACATGTCTTAAGAACAATTACGTGTCTTCAGATTTGGCTGAAGGTTGTTTGATATTCAAGTCAAACTGCTGCTTCAATTGGAAATAAAGAGTGAAAATTGAACAATGAAGGGATCAAAAAGAGAATGATTGGAACAGTTGAAAGCCAGGCAAATTTCCTTTTAATCTTGGGGGGGGTGGGGGTGGGGGGGAATCTAATATAAAAAAGATACAAACCTGCACTTCTAATCCTAGCTCTAATTGCTGGAGAAGACTCAATCTGGACATAAGTGTGCTTCTAGAATTCAATGGGAAGGGTACTTCATAAGCTCTTAAGTTATATTTTCAGAATACCAAAATAGTCCTTTAATACAAGAAAGATAAGTGAATCCACTTTATCTTTGGCATTTTCTGAATTCAGTGGAAAGAGGCTATGAGAAGAAAATTATAGTACTGTATAACACAGATACAGCATCAGATTTTATGTAATGGTTTAGATAAGTTATAGTTTTAAAGATTCCTAATTTCATGTTCAGAATTTATGAATCCAAATTGAGCAATATTTGCTTGAACTAACTACTTCAATATATTCCAGTGCTCACTCTTTTTTTGCTCAATGACTTTTAGAATTAGATTTCTAGATACAGTTCATAAAATGTATTAATCATAGGAGATATGAATTACATTTTCTGTAAATATGGCAAGCACTTGACTCAGAAGTTAGGAAATTTTGGCTAAAAACTAGTTAGAAATATTGAAAATGCTTATATTGGGACCTTGAGATATTTCCACAGCAGCTTTATCTACAGCGGCATTTCATTATTTTACTGTTGAACATTTATTATGTGATATATATTTTCTCCATGGTAACTTTTATTATTATTTTAGTTTAAAGAACAATAAACCATTTGGAATATATATGTAGATGTGTGGGTGTATGTACACACATACATACACTTATATGCAATATCTAAGTGTGTATGTGTCTGTAAAAGAGAGAGAAACATATGGTTGTTGATTAAAGTTTATAAGAATATTATGTAAGAATTTGTATAGAACCATACTGAGAAGTTAAATGTTAACTGAATATAAATATCAGAAATGGGATTTAAACAGATGGTTCTGACAAGAAGAAAGTCAGTTAAGCATTAGGTAGAAAATCAAGAGGAATGCCAGGGCACATTCAATAACCTACTGAAATTATATTCAAAATTACAAGTTCAAATATCTGCAGAGATTGGAAAGCTATGGGAATTCTCTCAATTCATGATTTATTAAATGAAAATATATGTGATTCTCACATAACATAGTTGTGAAAGCCCATGTTATTATTTCACCATAATAGATTCCTAGAAACAAAATTGATGAACAGAAATGTATATTTCTACTCTTTCAACATATTAGGAGGAAGAGAGCTTTTCAGTAATATCAGTTTATCTGATAGATAAGATTTATATTTATATTTCATGATAAATTACAAGGAAAATCCCATTAGTGTGCAAATCAAATTAAGGTTAGGGTTAGGTCACCATGAGGCAGGAAAATTGTTACCACCAATGGATTCTTAAGACATTGGAATGCTTAAGAGGGCGCTGACTTTTCGAATCTGCCCTAAATGCCTTACCATTTTTCCTGGTAAAAGTCATGTGAAAATCCCATTGAGGGCAAAACCACTTAGGGGTTAGGGTTATGTCTGCATGTATTCAGAAAACAAAATTGAGGTTTCGTAAATATTCATAGTGCATTGATATGCTTAGGAGGGTGCTGATTTTTTGACCCCGCTCAATCCACATTTCCTGGTAAAATTCATGTGAAAATCACATTTGGCTGCAAACCCACTTGGGGTTAGGGTTAGGTTTGCATTGATTTCGTAGAGCACAATGGAAGTTGCCAACATATTTGTAGCACATTGGTATGTTTAGGAGATTGCAGATTTTTCATGTTCACCCTATTTTCATTGCTTTGGAAAAATCCAATTGATGTGCAAAAATCCCATTAGTGTGAATTTAGGGGTAGAGTTAGTTCACCATGAGTTCAGGCATGCAAATTATCAGCAACAGTGGATCTTTAAGATATTAATATGTTTAGGAGGACACTGACTTTTCAAGTCCACCCTATTTTACTTTTCCTGGTAAAATAAAGGGGGATGTCCGATTGGGCAGCAAATAAATTTAGCATTAGGGTTAGGTCTTTATGAATTTTGAGAGCAAAATAGAGGTTGTCAACAGACTTGCAGCAGCACATTGGTATGTTTAGGAGTGCACTGACTTTTTGCACTCATCCTATCTACATTTCTTGGTTAAAAAATGGGAAAATCCCATTAGGAGGCAAATCCACTTAGAGTTTTTGTTAGGACAGCATGAATTCAGAGAGCAAAATAAAGTTCACTAACATCCATAGTGGATCGGTATGCTTAGGAGAGAGTTACTTCTTGAATCAGCTCTATTTGCATTTCCTGGTAAAATACATGAAAAAATCTCATTGGGAAGCAAATACACTTAGGTTTAGATCCTCATGAATTCGGAGAGAAAAATTGAAGTTACCAACTTCCAGGTTCATAGTGTATTGGTATGCTTAAGAGTTTCTTTTTCTTGGTAAAACACATGGAATGATCCCTTTATAGTGGAAATCCACTATATCCACATGTCTTTATGAATTTGCCCACTAAAATAAATATTGCAAATACATTGATATAGTGTTAAGAGTGTAGATTTAATTAGGATTGGGGTGAGAGTTCTGATTAGAGTTAGGGTTAGGTCTACAGGATTTTGTAGTGGAAAATATTGTCATTAGAATTCTAGAGTATAATATGCTTAGGAGGCTTCTCATGTTTTGAGACAGACTTATCTGCATTTCCTACTAAAACATATGGAAAAATCAGATCAGGGTGCAGTTACAATTGGGGTTGGGGTTAGGATTGTGATTCAGGTTAAGGTTAGGGCTAATTCTCCATGAATTCAGCCAGCAAAACTGATATCACTAATAGATTTGTAGAGTATTGATATGCATAGGAGGTCTTCCTTGTTTCCAGACTGCCTTATCTATGTTTACTGCTAAACTACATTAAAACACCCCTTCAAGTGAAAATTCACTTAGGGTTAGGTTTTCTCTTCAAGAATTTGTATTGGAAAATAGATATTAAATAGAGTAATAGGAGATTGGTATGCTTAGGAGGTCTCTCTTGCTTTTTACCTTATCTGCATTTTCTGATTAAAAAAAAAACTTGAAAAAATCCCATTAGGGTGAAACAATTAAGGTTAGGGTTAAGTTTCTGTGAATTTGCCTAATAAAATAGATCTCACCAATACATTTGGTATGCTTAGTAGACCTCTCATTTTTTTCAAGATTTCTTACAGTACCTGTGTATCCCAGGCTGAGGAATTCTGGAAGTTGAAGTCCACAAGTTTTAAAGTTGCTAAGGTTGGAGATCCCTGTTTTAAAGGAGTCATTCAAAAGATATAGCACATTGGTTATCTGCCTTGCCTAAGTATTCCTTACAATCCAAAATCAATCACTGTAACTACATTAAAAATAAAGCAATGCAAGAAAATCGTAGGAGGTCACCAGTTTTAGCAGAATTAGTATCAATGAACTTCTTCAGCATAATATAAGCAGGACTGAATACATGCATCGTACCAGGTTATGGTCTTCTTTTAACTATATTTGCCAAGGTTGGCCCTGCTTAAAAAGATATCTAGTTGGTTACAGGTGATAGGAAGTGACATAGGTTGTTTTCCAGTTCTCTGAGATAAAGAATATATTGTTGTGACTATGGGAGCAAATACTCAAGCAATAATGAAGTATGCTGTTAAGGTTTTGCAACTAGATATAAATCAGTGATCAATATAAAGAGGTAGCTTTCTATTCTTTTTTTCCCCAAGTATGAAAATACTACTTCTATAACAGAACATAATATCAAATTAAACATTTGTTTCTATTTTCATCTCATTTTCCAGAACTTGCAGTTGCTTGTTAACATCTGTTTTTAATATGGTTGCCATTGTTCATAGTGCTGCATCTTGAAGCCGTTGATTAATACAAGAAGCTAAGTATTGTCTTTTCAATCTTGTCAATCTTGTTTTGAAACTTGAAAATAAAGCAGGAAGTCATTACTGCATTGTATTAACAACATTGCATTATCAATATAGGGCTAAAATAAGAAATCTTGTATCAGTCACGCTACTTTCAGATCCCTTGACAGAAAATTAAAAATGAATTGTTTGGGCCAGGCCCAGTCAAATGCTGTCTATCAAGTAGGAAAAACAAGTATGAATTGTTGAACTGTGGTAGCCCAGTTATGATTTCTTCATACAGCTAGACGGAAGAAGATAGAAGGTTAAAAGTCTTCCTTGCATTATACAAAAAATTAGTCAATCAACTTGAAACCATGCCTCACTTCCTGGCTTGCTTTCCAGTTTTTGACTCAGTCTATGATCGTAAACACGCATTTATTGGAGCTCTGTAGGACAACTATTCTTGGATTCTCTGTGAGAAGAAAGGGGACAGTAAGATAACTTGCATTATTAATACAGTGGCAGCAAAATTGAGAGAACAGACATTTCGGCTTGTTAAGCTTCTCCCTGGACGGGAAAGGTTCTACAGCGGCAGGCAGCAAGGTTTTGGACCGCAAAACAAGCCTTTGCCGTTTTTACGCTAGCACTGCTGGCTCCAACCTGTGTAATGGCAGGGGAGCCTTCTGATGTCATAATTTGCCAGCAGAGCTTTTTTGGCTCCTGAAGTCCTTTTCCGGAGTGGGAGGGCTCTGCGGAGGATGCAGAGGGGCTCAGAAGAAAAAAAGTCATAAAATGCAGCCTTTGTTTCTGCCACTTAGATGCCGATCTGCAGAAGAGCAACGGAGTCCTCTGCAGTGATTCCTTTGCTCAGGGCCACATTGGCTCATAAGTTCTCCCCGGTGGGGGAGAGCTCCTCAGTGGCAAGCTAGCAAGGCTTCTGATATTAGTCTGCCACGCTCCTTTAATTGCTGCTGGCTCTAACCTGCCAGAGAGCAGGGGAGCCTTCCGGAAGCTCATTAGCTGTCCCGGCTTGTCTGGCTGTCCACAGCTCCAAAGGGGCCACCAGGGACCTGGTTGTGCCCACGTGGCTTCCATATGTGTCTCAGCTTCAGCTAGATCAGCAGGCCACGTTTCTTCCATTGCTGCAATTAGCAAAGCTGCTGAAAAAAGCCCGCCCAGCTTGCACAATGGGGCTTGCAAGGGCCTTGTTTGCAATCAGCTCCCTCTACAGGCCTGCTTCAAATAGGAATGCCCATACCTGCCTGATTGCTCAGACAAACTCATCACAAGGCAGAGCAGCCACATCAGCTGAGTCAGGGGCCCCTGGAGCATACTATTCTGCCTTCAGTTATTTTCTTCTTGGAACAAGGAGTGTTCACAGCTCTCTAAGTCCCTGCCCAGATATTTCTGAGGCATACTTCTGATAATTTGTCAGCACAATTTTTAATTGACTCAGAGTTTGATTCTTAAAGGCTTACTTCCTGAAAACAAAAGGGATTTATTTAATCATATAACTCCAGAATGGAGCACAGCCCACAAATACATGGTGAGGCTATGGAAACTCTGGGACAATGCCAGTCCCCCCCCCCCCCTAGCAATCCCAGTCAAGCAGAAGGTGTATCAAGAGTTCCAAATCTGCAACCAGAGCTGCTTCTGATAAACTCAAGGCCAAAGCCTTGAAGAAATCATCCTCCAAATCTGAGAGGGCAGCTTCTAGGAGATAAAAGGCAACCGAGAAAGAATTTTCAAAGGCAGGAAGAAAGTTGCAAACTGCTTCTGAGGGTGATCCCTCAACTTTCTGTCATCTCTCTAAATCAACAACAGATCCCATTCAGGCTAGAATTCAGTCCTTATCACCTGAGGGCACTAGAGAGCCATCTCAATCAGCATTCAGTCCTGGAAGCAACAGTTTTTTTTTTCCTGGTTCTGCCACTACATAGAGATCTGGGGAACCAACCCATTCTTGCATTCAGGCTCCAGAGGCCATCTTTACACCTATAGCCACAGGGCTCAGGAGGGGGAGGAGATCAGCAAGAGGCTTTTTCTGAGTTACAGTCCATGATTGTAGCAGCCATTGCACAGGGATTTGCTGGATTACAACAAGCTCAACTCCCTGGGACCCTGTCTCCTGTCTCTTCGTTCCAGTCAGAGCACTTTGTCACACAGCAGGAACCTTCTAAGCTGGACTACATGCAGGGGGGCTAGATCCTCGGCTTCATCAGTCAGAAGCAGAGATTCTGTCTCAAAAGAGGGAGAGCTCAGGGAATCTGCTCTCTCTGAGAATGAGGACCTTAATCAGATCCTCCGACCTTTGTGGGGCTATTCCCTCCTGGCCTTTTTAAGTCTTTATTACACATGGCCAGGGCCATAACTGAGTTAGGACTCCCTTCTACTTCATAGGATACAAGTCTAGGAGCTCGGCTTCCCTGCAATCTGTTGTTTTCTACTCCAGTAGTGGAGAGTGAACAAGTTCCTACCCCTCAGATTGTTGTGGATGTGATCAGGAAGCTGTGGCATAAGCCAGCGTCTCAGGCTGCCCCTAATTCAAGTGACAAAAAGTTCTATCAGCCGGAGCAGGAACTGTCAGAGGGTCTTCAGCTTCCTGTGATAGAAAAGCCAGTGGTCTCATTGGCTTCTCTATCTAATGTCAGATAATGCAGCAGAAGGCCTCAAAACTGAGGATAAGAGGGCAGAATTAATCCTGCATAATTCCTACCAAGTGGCAGCATGAGCAGTTAGAGCTGCCTTGGCCGCAACCTTTTTTAATCATTCCACCTTGATGTGGTTATGACAAATGCAGAATTGCTTGCCCGTGGAAGATACCAGGCTGCAGCAGGGCATTAATAAGGTCATTGCTGTAACCAAATAATCTGTGGATGCCACCTTTGACACCGTCAAGTTCGCCTCCAGGGCCATGGCCTTCTCTGTAACATCCTGTTTTCTCTTCTGGCTTAGACACTGGCAGGCAGACATGAAGACCGTGGAGGCTAGCTTCTGCTCCATTCCAGGGCTCCAAGCTGTTTGGGGACACCATTGATCCACTGCTGGTGGAAAAGAAAGAGAAGAAAAAGGTTTTTCCATCTCAGCACAAAAGGGCCAGATGCTGCTACACTCCATATCAGCATAGACCAGTGTTCTGTCCTCCAGATCCCAGACCTGACACTCAACATAAGCCTTTCTTCAGGCGACCAGAACGTCCACCAGACAATAAGGATCTCCCCCACTCCTTTGGCACCCCATTCTTCACTTAACAACCTTACTTAATTAATAATTACATTTGAGAGTACAGGGATGTGTGTGTGTGTGTGTTAAAATATGCTTCAATTAACGGCGATTGTGATATGCAAATGTAATGGACAGGCTCCATTTCAGTGGAAAGAATCACCTGTATTTTTGTATAAGGTTTTATTAATTATTTTAAATTAATTCAATGACTATTTATGTACTTGGGCCCTGGATTTACTTCCTATTATAACAAGCTTCTCCCAATAATATATCCAAGACTATTTTTGGAACGAATAAACAATGTGGTAGATTTTTAGCAAAGTGGCATCTGTTAACAAAAAACTGCAGCTGCGCTATGAGAATGATAATCGGAATCCTTGTTCTTTGCATTTCTCATAATTGTTAAACAAAATCTTTTGGTATATACAGTTGATAGAAATAGGCTATTGCTAAAAGAATATATATATAAAAACTATTAACCAATTTATATACGGCACAAGGATGTCGCTGATCTTCACTGATCTTTGCCTGGATGGTCTCTTG
>JAEANM010005153.1:0-19931 GCA_017656035.1 Myanophis thanlyinensis
ATCTCGCCGAAACATTGCAAAAAGACTCTGAAACTTACACGGGAAAAGACCCGAAAAGACCTAGACCTGCATACCTATACTCATGAAAATCTACGAATATATATGGCTGGCTGATGAGAGCAATATATAAATATATAAATATATATATATTTAAGATCCTTGTAATATATAATCTGCGAAAGGGGAACATATCTAGATCTTGGTGTTTCTCTATATTCATTATTTTGAGGAACAAACAAGAAAGGTAAAACTGATGAATCAGTAGATCTCTAAGGAATTTTATATAACACATAAGCACATATACAATGAACATTTCTTTGTTGTTTTTGTTTAATAAAGCATATTTTAATAAATCCCACTTTTCACAACCTTTGTAGCCTTATCTGGGATGTTATTATGTGACTCTGGATCTTCTATACTGGGGTTTTCCAAGGATCTATGGCATTATCCAAGGAATTGATGATGTTAATCTGAAAATAGTATTTATTATTTTCGTATAAATATTTATATGAACTTCTTGATGGGATCAATGAGTTGAAGAATTTGTGGACCCTTGTTCTAAATGCACATATCCATGTAAGAGCAACAGTTTCCCTCATTTTCCTTGTGAGAAAGAGTCATTGGCAAAACTTCCTTAGTCCTCACGGTTACAATCTTCCTTTGAACATTAGGCTCCTATTAAAAACTGAAATCTTTGGAAGTTATTAAAAAAAAAATTCCTTTTTGAATCTGAGCTTAATCAAAAATCTCAGGAATGGATTTGTAGTATAGTTATTGTTTTACAGAGTTATGGCCTGAATTACAATAATTTTTAGTAATTGTTATCAACTGCAATATGTTGCTTGGGCTGAGGGAAAATTTTAAAGAAAGCAATATTATTTGTGGTGGTGGGGGGGTGGGAGGGGGTTGAAGCATTTTCAACTGGTTGCTGGACCAATGCATCATTTGCCAGTATGGTCAGTCACTGTTTCATTGATTTGTAAGTCAGGCTTATGTAATGGTACTGAGCCACCATAGTGTTCTCTTGGTTCCTTCTCAAGTCTTCAGTTTCTCCACTATCAGAGCCTTTTCCAGTGATACATTCCTTCATACACCCAAAATATCTAAACTGTAGTTCCATTATTAATGCTACCAATGACTAGCCTGCTTCACTTCATCTAGTTTTCAAGTATTTGTTCTCGTGGACCAAAACTTCTTTGCAGTTTTTTCCAGCATCTGAAGAAAACAGAATTCCATTATCTCCAAGAAAGCTTTAATTTTGCTTCCTTAAGCCTTCCTCGTGGTCCAGGTTTCACAAACCTCTGCTACAAACCTCTGGTCTTAATCTTTAATAATCTGTCGTTAGTATGATGTCTCCATTCTTTAACAGTTTATCTAGAATCTAGATCTATTGTATTTTTTTCCCCTTAGGCAGAACTTTATTTCAAGGCTGCAGTCACTGTCTTTGTGAAGGTTGTTACTACTTGGAACTTGTTCCTGCCAATGTCATAGGTTAAAATTAGAATCTAGCTGCCGTGACATTTTGCTCTGTCATAACTAGCAGGAAGGGTTTAATGGTTTTAACAAAGCAATCAAGATTCATGACGGAATTCTTACTGTACAGAAATCTCTGGGTCATGGAAAACCATCTGTGGTTTCAAGTAAGTGGTTGATAAAATCCTTTAATTCACTCCTGGAGGGGGCAGTGAATTGGCAAGTAGTTTGTTGTTGCTTTGCAGCTAAAATTGGGAGCCTGCTTTTCAACTGGCTGGTGGTTCCTGGTTGTCTTTATTTTGCACAGTTGTCAAGACAAGCTTTGTCCAAAAGCTTCTGGCAGACAATAGGTCTGCATGCAAGATTCCAAGAATAGACTGGTGTTAATGATGAATTAATGGTTTGTCCTTCCTATAGATGTTTCTCCTGGATGTCAATTAAAAATCCAGAAATAGAAGGCATTTTTCAATTAACGTGGGTTTCCTGTTTTGCTCACAACGCTTCTGGATACCATGACAAAAAGTGAAAAGTGGGTGCCGAGTTTGAATGCGGAAAAGCTATGACTGAAACGACTGTTTGTGTTGGCTCATTTGTGGCTATTAAAGACCTTTGGGAAATCAGAATCCAGAAAATTACTGAAGAGCTTCGGAAGCAAAAAGAATTCAGTCAGAAAGCTGCAGGGAGGTAGGTACTCAAAATTAGGGGTCCTTTGGACGAGAAGTATGATCACATTTCAATTTGGGATCTCCCTGTGATTTTCAGTTCTCCAATAATGTGAAAAACAGTGAAAAGAGGTAGTAGAATTCTTTAAATATTCCAAAATACTGCAACTCTGTTCTGCAAGTAGTAGTAGTGGTACATTCCAGTATTCTGCTACTAAAGTCTCTATGTCAAGGCCCACCAGCCCCAAGATGATACATGTCTCAGTAGTAAATGCATGCAGTAGGATGATTTTTATGGAACGAATTGCCCCCGGAGATCCGGACCATCACGGACCTTCGGACCTTCCGGCGCGCATTAAAATCCCACCTGTTTCAGCAGGCCGGTCTGGCCTAGTACTTAATGGGGGTTTTAAATTTGTTTTAAACTAGCTTTAAATTTTAATTTTTAATTCTTAACTGTTTTTTAAATTGGGTTTTTAATTGATTGGCCATTATGTTTATTTGTAATTTTTAATTTAGTTTTTAATTGTATACATTCATGTTTTTTTATTAGGCTGTACACCACCTTGAATCCTTCGGGAGGGAGGCAGTATAGAAATTCAATAAAAGTAAAGTAAAGTAAAGATTTAGGAGCTTTTGGTTTCTGAGAAATGGCGACACAATTGTTGATTGTGCTGCCTGATCCATTCCAGACTCCCAACTGTTTTAAAGCATGATGGAAGTTGCAGCAGTAAGGAAAACACATCTTTAAAGCTTTACAACTTTCGTTTCTAGACTGACAATTATTTGGGAGGAGAGGGCCAGTTTGGCCAAGCTGAAAGGCAAAGTAATCAACGAAGATGGAAGGGCTGTTTTAAGGATTGAGCAAGAGGAATGGCAGGTATTTGTGCAAGAACAAGGGATGATTTTTCATTCTTCACTTTGCTTCAATGTTTTGTTTTTATCAGTTTAATAATGTTCAGCTGCTCCCCATTTCCCGAAGAACTACAAAAGCAATTTGTTTTGGATGACAGCCCTTGAAAACATGTGGAAAGAACAACGTGACTTTTATTAAGTATAGCTAGGGTGCGAAGTCAAACAATGCAATATTTGATTTAGTGTGAATTGTAAATTGATATCAGGTTGGGTTCAATGGCACCCAAAAGTCAGTTCACAAGAGACTAGATTGTAAGCAGTTACGGCTAGTACATGCAGAAATGTTTGTCTAAAATGGAAAAAAAGAAATATTCTGTCAAAGGTAAACAGAACAAATTCAAAAAAGAGGCTCGTTAAAGCAAGTGTCATAGCAACACTAAAATATGAGAATACAAGATATGAGAATGCCTAAAACTACAGTGCACATTATTATAAAGCATACATGGGAAATTTTAAAAAGGGAAAAATGGCATTACTTTTTTGTTGTTTGCAAACATTTACTAGGAAGTTGAGAGATAATGTTCTAATCAGTTTTTAATCGACCTTTAGGAATAATATTGTGTTCATTTTTTTTGTTTTTCAATACTTTCTACAGCCGCAATAACTTCGTTAATACATTTAAATTGTATATTCTTTCTATTCTTTACTGAAAACATTCATTAGCATACATACATATATACAATTTATGTTTGAAATTGCATATTTCTGTCAAGCTAGAACCAATTACCATATTTTCCATAGAAGCACCAGTTCAAATAGTGCAAATTCAAATAATGTGCCATTTCATGGGATGCATTAACTGCATAAATCAAGATCTAGCAGTGTTAAGGACTTGATTTTGGCAATGGTTTTAAATGGATTAATTGATGTAAGATCATCTTTATAGGCAATACTAATCCAGTGTTACTTTAAAAATTCCTAATTAGTTTATAAGTTTCTTTTCTGTTCATTTTTTCCTCTTAGCTTTTTGCTTGGTTGTGTTTCTTAAATATCTGTTTTTTAAAAAGCCTGAGTTGCATACAACCAGATTTATGGCAGCATTATCTTAGGGTTTCTTTTTTTTATAAGAGGCTATCTGTATTTTTGCAGTCCATGTTAGGTACACTGTACTTGGTGTCAGTTTCTTTAGTTCCTAAAACTGATTATTGCACCCTTTTAATATACAGATAGTCCTTAACTTACAAACTTTCTGTTATTGAATATTTGAATTTCCAGTGGTACTGAAAAAAGTAATTTTTAACTGGTTCTCACACTTCAGACTGTCACAGCATTCCTCAGGTTCATATGATCAAGATTCATGTATTTGGCATGTATTTACAATGGCTGCAGTGTCCTGGGTCATATGATCACCATTTGCAATCTTCTCAGCCAGCTTCCAATAAACAAAGGCAATGAGAGAAAGCAGATATGTGATGCCCAACCTGTGAGTCGTGGCCCACTACCAGTCCACAGCCTATTCACAATGGGCCACGTGAGCTCCACTCGCATGAGCATTGCAGGCACTCAGGACCCCACTCATACAGGCGTCAAGGACACTTGCACTTGAGCAAGTGCTCAGGGACTAACTTGAGCTCCTCTTGTGTGAGCAATGGATGGTCATGCATGCATATGCATCTACCCCCTCTTCCCCCACCCCCACCCCCACTCCAGGCTGCCAAAGGTTGGGGAATTCTGGTCTAACAGCCATATAGTTCACTTAGCTGCTGTGATTCAATTAACAACCATGGCAAAGTGGTTTTAAAATTGGGTGCAATTTATTTAATAAACACCTCAGTTAGTTATGGGAATTCTGGTCTCAATTGTGGTCAAAAGTTGAGGACTGCCTGTAGTATTATTGATCTGGGGTACTTAGAGTCTCCAACCCTTTTTGTTTTCTCTCATTCAAATTTAGACTCTACCTTCTTGCTTACTGAAACTGAATTACCTGCAGGAATGGCAACTTCACAGAACTAATTTGATCGAAATCCCTCACTACATTGGTCGCTTTCAAAATCTCATTGTCCTAGATCTATCTCGAAATTCCATTGCAGAAATTCCTAGGGAGATTGGTGAGTTTCATGTAAACATTCCTCCTTCCTATTGTCTCTTTAGGTTTGGTTCTAAATTAGGAAGTTCCTTAAAATGATGGAAGTACTTAATTTTAAAAAGTCATATTTTGGAAACATTTTGGAAAAATTCCTTCTTAATAAACAGCACACGCTTGAAAGAAATTCAGAGTGCTACTCTGTTCTGTTTAACTTACTATTTGTTTTGGGTTTTTTTGTTCCTTCCAAATATATTGTGCTTTATAACATTAAGGGGTGTTTTCCCTCTATTCCAGAAGGGTCCCATGATTATTTTATAAAATCAATGTAACAGTAAAACAGTGAGTCTTGAAACATTACAAATATTATAAATTTATTTTGACATGTGCTTTTTGTAATTGTAGTGAAAAGTGCCTCCAAAGGAACATGTTCTGGAGCATGGGGGCTGCTAGCATAGGAGCTACTTCCTGGTCCATCTTTACCGAGCAGAATTTCCTGGTTGTTTTTTTTAACTTCCCTTGTCCTCAATTGACTTTCAGTTTTATCTTTCAAGAAGTGTGTTGTGTTCAAATACTTTAAGTAAGAGACATTGGGGTGAATTGATGGGTTTGTTCAGCATGGGATAAAGATTTCTGACATTTGGCAACCTGAAGGAAGCAACTGCTTCTGGAACAAAAGAGTAATTTCTTCCTCAGTTTTTATTTTGTTCTAGCCTCCTGATGTCTTCATAGTGTTCTAAGTTGGGGTTTCCCAACTCCGGGGCTGTGACCCACTACAGGGCCATGGCCTATTTGAAACTGGGCTGTGTGAATGGCAGGTCAGTGCATGCGCATGCGCACAGCTCAACTTGCATGAGTGGCAGGCCGGCATGCATGCACACAGCTCAGCTTGTGCTCAACTTGCGCAAGTTGAGCTGTGTGGTATGCACACTGACCCACCACTCAAGCAAGTTGAGCTGTCCACATACACATGCGCCAGCCTGCCACTCCCATGGCCCAGTTCTCCTCTTCTCTTCCAGCCAGGTCACCAAGCTGCAAAAACATGGGGACCACTGGCCTAACTAACCTTCCTTATGTGTATTGAAACTACAGCTTGCAGAATTTCTTATCTCATGACCTGAGTTTGGAAATTCTGTGTTGTAACTCTGATGCATCTGAAGGACACCAATTGAGGACAGCTGAGTTACTTATTGTATGAAATTTATAGTCACCCAATTTCATCAACTTTGAGTGGCTTACAGTAAAACAAATTTTTTTAAAAAGGATAAAAATAATGAAAACCAAAAGAACAAAACCTAATTATGCAAAATATACAGTGAAGTCAAGCCCCATCCAAGAATGGCGGAAGAACAGTTCTTTAAGACTTGTTTAAAGGACACCAGACTTAAGAAAATGAAAACTTCTGATGGGATAGGTATCTGAAGAAAATGCTGAGCTGCTGGTAAATTATACAGATTATTGAATATTTGTCATTGGCTGGATCAATAATTATGTAACTAGGAAGTGAAATTTGTTTCTAATATCAATTCATTGGCAATCTGTTATTTCTATGAGTGGTTGAAGGAAAGTTAGACTTCTAAAATGTCTTAAAAATCTGTAGAAACTTTCTCTTAACACTAATATTCTTGATGTTTCCCTTTCCTTCTCATTGTAACAGCTTGCTTTTTGTTTAAAAGGAAGCTTTTTGCAAGTGAATATTAAACCAAGGCTTCTTTAATCTGTCTTGCTCCTATAGGTCAATTGTCAAATCTTCAGGAGTTGATCCTCAGTTATAATAAAATTAAGTTGGTTCCTAAAGAATTAGGCAACTGTGTTGGCTTAGAAAGATTGGAACTGGCAGTAAATAGAGACATCTGTGATCTTCCCCATCAGGTTAGGACATACCATTGTCTCCCTCTCTATGTTCATAATAACAAAATGTTGTTTAAATGTTTAAAATGATGTATTAAATTAATAAATGACCAACTAATGAACTTTTTTTTGCTTCCCTCTGTGAACATACTAGTTTGCCTCATCATGCAAAATATATCACTGACATAAAGGCATCAAATGGTAATTTTTCTCCCCTGTAACTTATACAGCAGCTGCCTGTATGGCCACACAATGAGATGTCAGTGCTGAATTACATCACCTGTGTACTCAAATCAAGGGTCTCATACAATAAATTAAATTTAATGGCTCCCATTTTGCTGGTATTTTGAATCTCATCACCCAGACCTTGGTTGAATGTTGATTTAAAAACCTCCCACCTTCGCTTCCCTCTCAATCCCTGAGCAAAGCATGATAGACATCTTGCCAGAATGCAGAATTTCCATTGTTCCATTATACCTGAAGCTGATATCATTTGATGAAATGTGGTTTATCAACATGAATCATCATTAAAATTCTTTATTTCTTTTTTTAGCTGAGTAACCTGAAGAAGCTTTCTCATCTAGACCTGAGCATGAACCGGTTCACTACTTTCCCTCTAGTTATCCTAGATATGCCTAACTTGGAGTGGCTAGATATGGCAAGCAACAGGCTGAAAGAAATCCCTGGCAATATTGACAAGTAAATGCAGTGATAAGAGATGTGATTCATGTCATTGTGATTTGATTATCAAAGACCTTGTAGTTTTAATTTCATAGACAAAAAGAAAATATTGTTGCTTACTACTGATAATTAAACAAATACAATAGAATTCAGGCAAGCAGTTGAATTACATGTATTCTGTAACAATCATAAGATATAAAGGCTTTTTAAAATATGATCTAAAAATCTAAGTAGATAAACTGAAATGTATACTATTTAGATCCCATTCTTTTAACTGATTTCAAACAAAGACAAACATTATCATGGAAATTGACGGATTCGAATAATTTCCATAGCATTTTAATTTATGCCACAGTTTTGAGCATTTGTTGTAAAATAATATATTTCAGGTAAATAGTTATTTGTTTCGCAAATGGGGCAAGTAAGGTTGAAAAATTAACAGTTACCAAAATTTAGATAATGCTCAATTTAAAATCAGACCTTCTAGGTTCAGATCTTTATCTGATGGCATTTGCAATTTTAATATTTGGTTCACTGCTGTTGAAATGACAGAAAGTGCATTTAGAGAAGGATGAACAGATAATTGACAATTATTTTGCTAAAGACTGTTGTTCATATTTTCCCCATGGAAATCGGCAGTATTTGTCAGATTTATTAACATTTTTTACTGAATTGCAACGGTTATGAAGTACTATCAAGTCCAGCCAATATATAAACAGCTAGCAGAAAAGTATGATTCTCTGGCAGGGCGTGAGATTTTTAAGACTCCAAAGGGTTTTAACATTCTACTTTTGCACTCCAAGTTTACTGCTAAAATGAGAACATTCCACAGAAAAATTATTATATATAAAATGTTCAGTTGTTTTTCTTACCAATTAATAGACCTGTTTGACTTTGCAGAGCAGAAAACCTACATACTTTGTGGCTCCAAAGGAATAAAGTAACCAGTTTGCCTGAATCCATTTCTAATCTTAAGAATATGACTACCCTTGTTCTCACCAGCAACAAACTGCAAGATATTCCCGTTTGTTTGAAGGACATGCTAAATCTAAGGTAAGGGGGAGTGGAGAAATCCCTCTTAGCTGCAGTTGCAAGATTAAGTGCTCTAGATAAATGTAACCAGCTTTGTTGTCCATGGCTGATAATTTTAGTCTTCTTTTCAAAACAGTACTGTCAGATTCGTCCCACATAACAGTAACTGCATCATGCTGAATGAATCATTAATCTCACCTCCATTCTCTCCACAATACCCAAGAACTGATGTACTGTACTTCCCTAGGGAGCATTGACATATACCGATTCCTCAGCATCTATTACAGCAGGAATGTCAAACTCAATTTCATTGAGGGCTGCATCAGGGTTGTGTTTAACCTCCGGGTGGGGGGGGGGGACATGGTCAGGGTAGGCATGGCCAGCTCGTCACTCATCAAGGCTCCATTTTGGCCATGATGGCCCCTTGCAGTGAAAACTGACCTGGCAGAGGGTTGCAGGAGGCTGTTACAGCTGAAAATGGAGCCCAGGCGGGCCACAATGGCCCTTCTGAGAACATTTTTGCTGGCAAAGGCACTGTGGGCTGGTCCTTCGCTGTTTTCAGGGCGGGCCCACAAGCCTTGAGTTTGATACCCCTGTATTAGAGATTAGCTGAGATTAAGGAAATCTAGAACTGTAATATCATATGACATTTTAAATTATCTTGTGCTTTTCTTGGCAAAGTTTTTCAGAAGTGCTACTGCCTCCTTCCTAGGGCTGAGAGAAAGTGATTGGCCCAAGGTTAACAAGTTGGCTTTGTGCTTAAGGCAGGATAGGAACTCATGGTCTCCCAGTTTCTAGCCTGATGCCTTAATCATATACCAAACTGGTGTTTTGGCTAAAAATACACTGATTCTAATTTCATATGGTACGGAATTTTAGTTAGATTGAGCCACATTTCCTCCTCATAGGTATAACCATGAGTTCAGATGGTTTGTTTAGTCAGTGTATCGTAGTTTACCACCTCACCTGAATTTGATATACTGTGGGTTATCTTGAACTAGGTTTTGTGACAATCTGGAGTCTACACTTCTGCCATATACTTTTTATCTAAATTTTAATTTAAAATGAGAACTTATTTAAGAAATCCAGTGAGGTTTAAAAGTCAACCTGCCTAACCTAAATCAGATTCTAATATTTCTCTGTGGAGTGAGAAGTGGGGAGGGGAGGTTATTTGAATGCAGAGCTAATTCAGGCTCATTAACATTAATTAATAAACATTAATTGAATAATTAAACCATTATTCAATATTCCATGAGAAATGAGACTTAGACTCCAAAGAACACAATATATTAACCCTACCTTCACTGAGGCTTCATAATGGTTATATTACTGATATTTTTACCTAAAAATCAAATTATTAAGTTTGAATCTGGGTTCCTAGCTTAATGAATACCAGTTTATTAACTCCATTATATCATATATAATAGATTTGTCAACTTCAGAGATAACCCATTAAAGCTGCAAGTTACACTTCCTCCTTGCGAGAATCCCGAAGAAGAGGAGGAACAAGAACTCTATGGAATTCAGTTCATGCATTTATATATTCAGAAGTCACTCAACTGTGAAGGTACCATTCATTTAATGGTTAAAAATATAGACTCAGTAAGAAGAGTGCCCTATTTTTCAAGATCTAAGATTGTACATAACATTAAACCAGTTTTTAATGATGGCTTGTTAGACAAGCCATAGTGGCCTTGAGGATAGAAAGCAAGAAGCCAAAATAGATAGCTTCATAATAAACAATAACAACCAAACATCTCTTATAAAAAGTTTGAATCAGACAAATGTGACCTACAATTATTTAAGAATTGTTAAAGGAAAAATTTGTGATACCAGAATTTCCTTTACATTGTGGCATTTTATAATGTTTAAATCCAAAATATTAAATTTATGCAATCCTTGAACATTAAATAATTCTGATACATGAAGCAGAGCCTTAATACTGCTCACTTTAGCACTAACACATGATTTTAATGTTATATGAACCAAGCTGCAGTGGTCCAATTAACAAATCTTTGAAACATCCTGGTTTATATGAGATCACAGAACTCCTGAGAGATTAATGCTTTCCTGTTGTGCTATGGAACTAGAGAAAAACCTCTCTTCAAGAGAACGGCAGGAGCAGAGTGGACACTGCAAAAAGAGCACAGGAAATGGGAGGAAATTCCACTTGCTGGTGCTTAACGATTAAGTACTATGAAAAATATCATGCTTGCCCACAGTGGGTTCCTAGGTCAGTTTAGGTAGATACCTTAATCTTTTGTAAAAATATAGATTAAAATATATGAAATCCTCACATATACTGAAAAAAATAACTTTTAAAAAGTTGGTATATTTCTGAAAAATTCTTGGTATTTCTTAACAAGTATTACATTTTTCTTTCAGAAAATATGGCAAGTGATATTTCAGGTGCTGCTGACACCACTGACTGAAGACCAAAAATAACACCAAGCTGCTATGGTATTACAATTTTTTGGAGTGCAGAGAAATTGAAATGAGATCTGTTGTAACAAATCTTTTGTCTACGTATCAATACTTTGGTTGCCTAATCTAAAAGATGCTGTAAACTATCTCTTGTTTGTTAAACACAATCCTGGATGTTACAAACATACAAAAATCCTGGAAGCAGTGAAGCTCCTGAAAGACCTCTTGAAGTTTTTAAGTAGTTGTGGAAGATAATGAAGACTGAGATGGAACAGCTGTCAGAAGAACATTTTCTAATGACACACTTGAGTCTGTATAGCGTTGCAATGCAGCTTCGTATCCCCTCTGCTCTAAGTACTCAATCCGACCATGATCAATCAACAGTTTGCAAAGGTGCCCTATCTGCTTTCGTTCATCAGCTGTCAGCAGCCTAGAAAAAAAAGGAAAAAAAACTTTAGAAACTAAAGTGATTAACTTTTGGAAACTCTATTTCAAACAATTCATTGCAAACTTGTTTCCTTCCCCTCCAATTTAAATCAAGGACTTGTTGATTAGTATACTACTAATGAGATTTATTTACTAATGACATAAATGCTAATTGAATAAAGACTACTTCAATTTTAGACTTTCTAACTGCACAAATAACAAAATATATTTTGGCAGTGAAAATATTTAAGACAATATATTTTCCCCCCAAACCTATTGTTATTAGAATTTAAGAACGATCACCTTGCTGGAAGTATGCAACAAAAGTCACTTGGGAAAAGAAGTAAAAACAATGACATTCTCCAGAACAATGAGGTAACATTTGGAAGTGGCTGAGGCAGATGCTACTCTAATTCACTGGAGTGTCAGGAGGAGGAGGTAGAATCAGACTTGCAAGGTTGTATTATTATAGTAAATCTCAATAAAAAATAGTTTTAGTCTTCCTGTGGAGTTAATTTCCTAGTCTGGTCTATGTAGTGAGGCTGACAATTGTACTCAAAATGACCACATACCCTTGAAGACTATCCAAACTGCAGTCAGTATTTATATTATCCTGATCATGTTCATCTTCGTTTGTTGGTCCTTTATTCTGTATGCCACTTCTGTTGGTCTCTGTTCTTCTTTCTCTCATGCCACAGGTAGCCCAGCTGGTCATTCTTTTGAAAAAATTAAATTCTATGGGGCCAAGTCCTACTCTTGTAAAGAAATCTTGGCCAGCATAATGTCTCCACTCACATCTGTGATGACAGCAAAGTGCAATGACAATCCCAGCTATAGGACTCCAGTTTTCAGCTGCACACTTGCTATGTATTTGGTCAGAACAATCAGTCCTGAGGCGTTTAGTGACTGGGCCTTCCTTTTCTTCAGCACGTGAATTCACATAAGTGTCAACTAAGCACCTCAGAGCAAGATCTGGGAATAAACATTATTTTTATATTTAACTGCTACATGCAGCGTCAGCACACACACACATTTATGTAACTGAAAATTCTATATAACTTATAATTGGACCATATTATCAAGCAGTTTAAGTCACTTTTTTTTACTTTTGCCATAAATGTATTATGAAGCATTTATTTTAAGCTAGCTCTTTAGTATTGCTGTTTAAATAAGCATGTTTACTGACTTCAATAAGCCTTGAACAAGTGTCAACAGTAATCAATGTATGTTAGCAAGCATGTGTACATGAATAAAAGTTGCTGACAAACTTTATTCATTATCTTTTAAATGACTCTACTGCTTTATTTTCAGTTCATGAGCAAGCTACACAATTTTACCTGTTGCAGCACCACACAGATGCTTTCCAATTCCTATTAGAGATAGGTTCTTTTCCACAAGAAGAGGAACTTTACCTTTAAAAAAAAAAACCCAAACAGAATTAGGACATTCTGCTATCATCTTTGTGAACAACACACTTCATCCTTCCTCAACTTAATTCTTGGACAATAACTCACATGATCCCTGAAAATTATCCCTGTTAGTGCTGATGGGACATGTAAGTCAAAACATTTGGGGTACTTAAAAGTAAGGCATGCTTGCTACATTAATATGTAATAAACTACCAAAGGAAAATACTTAGTTTAAAGGTTAATTACATGGTAATATTAATATTAATATGGATTTGTTTTGATCGGCTTGTAATAACAGTCACAGAAGCAAAGCAGTATTAGATGTATATTAATCTAATCTAATGTAATGTAAAATCTAACCTAATTTAATCTAATCTCTCTCTCTCTGTATTATTCAGCATTCTGGTTTCCATGTGTGTGTCTGTGTGTGTGTATTATTCAGCATTCTGGTTTCCACGAGTGCTTTTCTAGCAGAATATGGAAAGATCATACAATAATAATAATGTAGTTATCCTAAGTACAAGGGGTTTAAAGGGGGTAAATAGCAGAACAAACCATGACAATAGTCACTAAGAAGAGGGAAGGAACAAAACAGCATTTAGAAGATTGGAGGAGCTGGGAGCCATTCTAGGACATCTCTAGTAGCAGCTAGGAACAGAGGTAAGAAAAATGCAGGAAAAATTAGGCGGGGCTATTGAGATACCATAATGCTTTTATGTTTAATGTTACCCACCAGAGCTTATATTTGAGCAAGAAGAATCTTGGCATACAAAACCAACTGTGTAGCAACTGCATTTCTACCATAACTACAGTGAACACTCTAATCAGTGCATGATTATTTACACTGTTTTTCAGAGAGTTCATAGAGAGACCTTTAAGCAACTTACTTAAACATAAATGCTGGATATCAACTTGAAGCCTCTCAAAGTAACGTTTTCTGTGTTTGCCATCCACCTGCAGGGTCAAAACTACAAATTATTATGACATATTGGGTGTATACTGGTTGTGTCTTACAACCCAGACAAAAATATTGAGCATCGGCAAGATTCCAAATCCAATAATTTTAAAACTTTTTTTAAAAAAAACCTTTTTTGTAAAAAAACTTTTTTTGACATACAGCATTATTAAAATTAATTATTAATTATAGCAATAATTGCCTTACCTTGAACCTGGTAGATGCCCTTTCAACAAGAAGAAAATGAACATCTTGGGCATCCTGTAAAGCTATGTCCAACCAGTGGGACAATTTTCCCCGTCCGGCTCCAAATTCCACAAAACAGTTCCCTGGTCCAAGCAAATGCAATCTTTTCATGTTACCTAATATAGAAGCCTATAGACATCAAATTTATTTATGAACCAGCAAGGATATTAATTGTACTATTTGAATTAAGCATTAATGAATCCTAAAATCAGCAACAGATTTTCTTACTAATTGTAATTCTTTCAATATATATATGGGCTTTGTGATTTAGTTTTATACTATCTTCCTTAGGGTAATGACTTATTACTCTAAAATTCTAATTAAATTGTTTTCAGTAGATCTAGAAAACTAATTCTTTTACGCTGACATTTTTAATATATTTACTAGAAAAAATTAATTTCCCTTGTGCAAAACCTATAAACAAAAATCCCTGAATGATGTTACAGTATACATAAAAATCTGATTCATCAATATTCTTATGAAATTTTTGGGAAATCTATGGTTGTGTGTTAATTAAAAACCACGTATAAAATTATTTAAAAGGAACACTCACTAGGAAGCAATTTATTTAGAACAAAAAGTTGTACTAAATATATTATTTTTTTGCAAGGCAAGTACCTGTTGCTTCAAATGCTTAAAAGCTGCATCTCCATTTTGGGGATCATTTAGGGCTTCTTGTAAGGCTTGATGAGAAAGAATTTGTTCCTTAAGTTCATAATTTATAGCTGAGAAGAGAATGTAGAATTTCACATTTGAGTTTGAATTGAATTAACAGTGTAATCTTTCTATTTGTTGTAATGTTTATTGTTGCTATTGTACAAGAAAACTAATATCCAACTCCACAAATATTTAAAATGTAAACAACTTTGTCATGTTTACAATATTTACATTGTAAATAATTTTACAATGTAATTCTCATACACATCGAAAATGTAAAGTTACAAAACAGTTATTTCAAATTATTTCATCATTTATATTGTGTGATTACCCACATAAAAATAATATACTTACCATTACTTGCTTTTTTAAGCTTCCTAATTAAGTTCTCTAGTTCTTGTTTAGAAAGTGCAGAAAGTGGTGCCTGCTGGAATGGACACAGAATATGTCTTACTTTGTTTATAGAAACCCATCTACACAAAGCAAAAATAAGACCGAAAAAATGTAATACATCTGTTCTGATCTAAGCAATATCCAATTCACCGTGACCAAAAATATATATATTTAAATGAAAGGACAGAATAGTAATAAATACAGTACAATTCAAAAGAGTAGAAAGAAAAGTATTTTGTTTTGTTTTAAATCACTCAGTGCCAATAAGGGTAACCATATCAAGCCTTCAGGTTATTGGAGGATGGATATTTGTATCCTATATACTTTTCTCTTTTTTTAGAACTTAAAAATCATTTTTGAATTCTGAGTATTTAGCATGCTACACCAACATTTGTATTCAAATACTATATCCATCTACATAGAAAACAGGTAGAGTGCAGTCAGCATTTTTTAAGCTAATATAATTTTCTGCCAGTGCATGATGAGCCACCATGGGGAAAAACACTTGTATGTCATAGCAAAACAAATGCCTCTGTCCATTCCAACACCGGGATTTTTGTTCCTGCTGCTCAGATAGTATTAGATATATTTAATTGCCAAGACCAAATCGTGCTACTATAATTCTGCAACAAACAATGGCCAATGGTATAATATTCGTTATCTCTGTAACTTCTATAAAGCAGCATTTTTCCTATAACATTTTCACTAAATATATTATTATTATATTTAATCCCATCTGCCTCTCTGTCTGTTTATACATCTTTCTGATCAACCTAATGCAGCAAACATACCTAATATTCCTGCTTCAAATTTTTGCAGAATTTTGTGAAATTTTCACACAATTCTCTCTTGAACTAAGAGAGAGTGGCCTAAGGGAGAACTAGAACTCACCTTCTCCCAGTTTCTAGGTCAGCGCCTTAATCACAATATCAAACAGGCTATAGAGATAGGCAGCATATAATAAATACATAAATGATCAAGTAAAAATAATAAATATTTAGATTTTTAAAAAGCAGAATTTCTCTCTTGTAGCAGTTCAAATTATATTTAAGACATTTATTCACCTGTTCTTCAGGCAATTCTGTTTCATTTTTCAATCCTGCATTAATATCTTTAGCAAAGTAGACCTTAAATGAAATATGGAAAAATGTTAGATTAATTATAACTCTCTTTTCCAATATTTACACATATTAATCTTTAAACAGGTTAAGAAAAAACAAAATCACTCTGGAATTTGATTGTACTCACAGCACAAAACAATCATAAAGTTATTATTTAGTAATATTTAGACAAGTATAACAGGTGAACCAAGGACTATTTTTTCTATTAGCACAGTAAGACATGTAATAAACTTATGAATACTATTTTCATTTTATATAAGCTTGGACTAAACAAAGTGTCTAGTCAAAAATATTTTCTATTTTATTTGTTTCACTCTTCTTCAACCACATCCTTTTAAAATTACTTAGTTACTTTTACTGCTACCTACTGAAAGGATTTGCCTTATGTTTTGAGATCTTGGCTTTAGGGCAGCCCTCTGTAAACAATTTTTGCTCTGATATAATATCCAAGACCCATTTACGTTGCGCAGAGATTCTGGGTCCTTCCAGATCATGTTTCCATTATGCAATTGTCTGGCTAAATTCACCGAATTCTATAAAGGATTCAGATAAACTACCTTCTATATGCAACCTTCTCATGTTTGTTCACAAACTTTCCAGTCTTTCTTATCTCGGGAAAATCAGTTTAGTATGAGAAAGTAAAATACTGATACAATAAAGCCCTGTAGTACGTAAACTACTATAGATTTACTAGTGATTCTGTGATGCTTCCTTCTGGAAAAATCCTTACTTTCATCAGGATATTAATCGAGTGAAGCACCACTGCACAAGGCCAGTTCTGCTAGTTAGTATATATCCCTAAAAAGTCCCCCATAATTTTACTTCAAGCAGTTTCAATTACACTTACAGGCTTTGGCTTCTCTCTTGAATTACACTTTTTCAAATGTTTTTGAAGCTGATCTTCATACACAGTGCTAAAATTAAAAATAAACAAACTAGCAATGCTATTCATTCTTCTTTAAAAGAAAAACTTCACACATTTTACTCTTGCTTACTGTTTTGGATCCAAAGGACAAGGGATTCTTTTTCTTTTATGTTCTTCCTAGTTAAAAAAATAAACAATTTACTAAAATGTAAAATCATGCCTTTTTTCAACTCCACATCCTCCCAAAATAAAAGTGAGCCCCAAATGACATAGATTTAACATAATGGAATAGAAAAGAACAAAAACAAAATGTAACGAAATTGATTTACATTGTAATCAAAAATACATTGCCTCTAAAGGTGCCTTATATTCAGGAAAAAGGAACCTTCCTTGAAAAAATTATGAGGCACTTATGTTTTTAAAAAACTATTTGTATTCTACCACTGCCTATTTCTACTTGTACTTGTTTTCTAGTTTGAAGGCAACATTTTCCCTATGCATGATATGCTAGGGCAGTTGTGGTCAACCTTTTTGGAGCCGAGTGCCGAATGTGAGCGTGCACGCCTTCTGCGCATGTGTGCGTCTTCCACGGATGTGTGACTCTCACATGCATGTCTTTTGCACATATGTGCAGCTTCCATGGGTGCATGACTCACGTGTCTTTTGTACATGCACATGCTGCAGACGCAAACACATGCACAGTCACACGAGAGTTTCATGTGCATGCACAATTGCGTGGAAGTTTCATGTGCATGTGCAGTTGCATGGGAGTCTCGCACGGAATCTCACACGCATGTACAATTGCACAAGTCTTACGCAGTCACATAGGAGTCACACGCATGTGCAGTAGTTGTGCACACACATGCATAGTCCATGAGTTGAGGTGATGGCTGGCATGCCAGCAGAGATGGCTCAACATGCCAACTTGGGCACTCGTGCCATAGGTTCATCCTCCAGCCTCCTCCAACCCAGCATAACTTGCTTATATGTACAGGTACTCTTCGACGTACAACAGTTCATTTAGTGATTAAGTGTGTGAAGTTAAAACGACACTGAAAAAAATGACATACAACCATCTTTCACACTTATGCCCGTTGTAGCATCCCCCATGGTCACATGATTTACATTACATTCGGTTACTGAATAACTGATTTATATTTTTATGACAGTCGCGGTGTCCCAGAGTCACATGATCACCTTTTGCGACCTTCTGACCAGCAAAGCCAATGAAGCCCGATTCACTTAACAACCCATGTTACTAATTTTAACAACTACAGTGATTCATTTAACAAATGCTGCAAGGAAAGTCATAACATGGGGAAAGATTTCACTTATTTCACTAATTTCTCTCACAGAAACCTACCATACATTTGTTGGTCATAAGTTGAGGACTACCTGTAATCACTCCAAAATCATCACCACATTTCCCAACACTGTATGCATGTGGAACTTTTACACCAGGATGGGAAGTATGGGATGAAACAGAAAACCCAATGACATCTTCTCGCAAAGTGCCTGTGTGTGTAAATACTCTCTATATACTGTATGCTCTTTACCACGAGCAGCTGTGGGACATTCTGATCATTGCATGATCCACCTTATAAACGAACCAGCAAACATGTGGAAAACTCTTTAAAATATCACTGGTTATGGCAAACCCCCTTTCCATGCTGAAGGAAATCAACAACTAGCAGATGACCTGAATGTCTTTTACTGCAGGTTTGAGAGGAAACCACAGCCACCTATCTTCACAACCCCCATTTCAGACACACCATCAACAGTCAAGCCTCGTTCAACTGACCCCATATCCCATTGGGCTCATATCCTCTGGTGATCACAGAAAATGAAGTGCTAGATCTATTTCACAGACAAAAGCCAGGAAAAGCACCAGGCCCAGACAAGATAACTCCTTGTGCCAACCAACTGGCCCCCATCTTCATCGACAATGACGACAATGAGCGTCTGCTGCCCCTGCGCCCCTCGGCCGCAGGGCTAGTCCGGAGCACAGGGATGCTCCACACCCTTCTGCGCCTGCCGGGCCCCTCTCCTGCCGAAGAGGCCACCGAGCCATCCGGGGAGGGCCGCGGGGGCTGCTGACACCCATGTGTCTTTGCAGGCGTGGGATACCGAACGCAGCAGCCCTGGAGAAGGTAAGAGGGCGGCGGGCAGGAGTGGGGGCGCGCGCGCGTGGCTCCGCAGCAGCAACACCGGCTCTTCTCCCGCCGCCCAGGTGCTGCTGATGGCGAAGAGCGGCTCTAGCAAGACAAGCATGTGCTCCACTTCGCCAACTAAATTCCGCGATGGAGCGCATGCTCATCTTGCCAGAGCTGTTTTTCGCCATCAGCAGCACTTGGGCAGTGGGAGAAGAGCCAGCGTTGCTGTTGCGGAGCCGCGCGCGCGTCCCCCCCCCCCCCCGCTCCTGCCCACCGCCCTCTTACCTTATCCAGAGCTGCTGCGTTTGGCATCCCATGCCTGCAAAGACACGCAGGGGAGGGGGGTAGCAGGAGGGGGAGTAAGGGGGGGGTGGGGGGAGCTGGGGAGCCCGTCATTGTGGCCCACGAGTCAAAAAGTTTGGCCCGCCAGTCAAAAACTTTGCCCACACCCTTTGCAATTTACATACAAGCAAATAGATCAACAGATGATGCTGTTAACATGGCTCTACACTACATCCTACAACATCTTGCATCTCCGAAGACCTACACAAGGGTCCTTTTTGTAGACACTTCTCTTCTCTCTCTATACCAATGACTGCACCTCAAAAGATCCATCTGTTGTGCTCGCTTCGGCAGCACATATAC